>NQII01008941.1:0-60772 GCA_002778355.1 Clitarchus hookeri | reverse complement strand
ATTTTCAATTTCACTCGACCTACATATAAATATATTGTTCAGGCTCATAGCAGTGTTAATTTACATACAGCGGAAGGATACAAAATGTGCGTGCATGTAGATCTAATTCCAGGGTTTAAAAAGTTCTCAGTTTACCGTGAACAGACTATAAGGACAGATTAAATGTTTACTTAGGGCCGTGTTCGCAAGGCACACAGAACTACTTAACTCAAAACATGTTCAACTCTGCACATAGGTACATTGGCTCCAAGCTTTACCCGATCACAGTAATTTCTTGTTCAAAGTAAACTGATTTTGTGGGTACACCAGAACGACATTTTTCTGTGTGNCAAAGTAAACTGATTTTGTGGGTACACCAGAACGACATTTTTCTGTGTGACGCTCCGAATGGCTGTTATGAAGTAACTGAAAATGGTGAGATTTATTGTATTTTTTTAAATTAATAAAAATCTATGTCGAATAGCGATATACGTTTTACTATTACAGCCAAAGTAAGGTTAGTTGTATTACATTTTTTTTTTTAATTTTAAAGATTAATTAGTTTTGTACGCGACTATAAATAATAATAATTTTTTTATGCGATTGTATTTTTGGGTTAGAGTTTCCATTTGTTTGCATTTATTCGCCGAGTTGTAACCACGCGNAATTTTTTTATGCGATTGTATTTTTGGGTTAGAGTTTCCATTTGTTTGCATTTATTCGCCGAGTTGTAACCACGCGAACATTTTCACTTTAGTGGCCATTTGATTGAACGTACTCAAATGTGGCTGTTGTAACTTATCCGCATCAGCAAGTTTAGCCTTTAGTTTAACAGCTCCCTAATTATCTACTTAATTCCATTACTGATGTTGAGTGAGCAGCGCCAAGGCTGGTGGCAACAATCCCACAATGATCGCCAGTTATTTGCTTTAGCACTAGTCAAGATGCATACGCAATTTTGTGTATTGCTTGAGGCGTAGGATACAAAATAAGAGGAAACCAGAAACAAAGGAGTTCTCTGCAAGAACCAGTGGTCTAGGCGTTGTTTCTTCGTTTCTGTTCGTGACCGCTTTCCTACCGGAAGTGAAAATAAACCTTTTCTACATCGCCAGTCTTCATCCGAACACGTTCGTATTATAACTAGCATTTTGACGCAGTTGACAAGCTCTACGCTGTAATATAAATTTTTGTTATATTTACCGGGAAATTTGTTGCAAACTTTTGTAAGAGAACAAAAATTTCGAGGACTACAGTCACGGACACAGGAGAATTTTACGTATTTATATATTGAGAAATTAAATTGTTAAAAAAACTTTTTTTTTCTCTGTTATATATATATATATANAAAAAAACTATTAAAATAAGCAAAGGTTAAACTACTAACTCATTTAATAAAGCGTAATTTTGAAAATGATATTAAAAGTAGTGACATCTTAAGCAAGTACTATTTAATTATATTTAATGAAAATGTATATGATCAACGGTAAATATAACCCCGAAAATATGCAATGTTACAATATTTTGTAGATTTCACAAGAAAGTTTTCTGTAGTTTTACAAAATATTATCTTGGCAACAAGTTTTCAAAGGTTTTTTTTTTTAAGTACAAAATACTTTTTACAGTGTGTACTAGATGACCGACCATTTTTCAACCACTGAAATACTCCAGGAAACCTGACCTTCCGAATACGAGAACAAGAGAAAATTAAGTTGGGCATGAGTTGAATATAACCCGCATATAACCCGTCGAGCGTTATGTCTGTCGCCGGTCGTACTATGCGGATGATGCTCTTCAATAAATAGCGTTCACTGCCAGTGATCTAAGTGCGGTCACGGATATCCCGTATCAGTATCCCACCTGCCAGTTTTCATGCCAACTACGAACGGACAAATTGTTGGCGCCCGCACACCAATCAAAAATACCATCTCGTGAATTAATAATTGTGACTGCTTTTTAAGCTTACCAGTAGCTGATGAAGAAGAGGTCGTCTGGTCTTCGAGTTCACTGTCGGTAGTGTGTTATAAATATACTAGTACTTTTTTTTCGTGCATATGTAGACTTCTGAAGTAAACAATTTAAGAAATATTCCCAAGAAATTTAACTAAGAAAAATATACTACAAAATGGTGTTGTTCAGAGAAAAGTTCATAACAAAAAGTACTTAAAGTATGTACTATAAATTAGAGACATTAGGTTGAACTAAAAAGAGAAAAAAAAAATCTTTGTTTTTGAAAGCATTATCATAAAGAACTTTTTAGACATTCGCGTTAAAACGATAAGCCACATTTGTTGTAACTACTTACGCGCACATACTTGTGTGTATATTTTAATATCAGCATCAGAAAAAAATTTTATATACTAAGCCGGACTCCCTGGCCTCCTAATTTACGAGCTATAAATTTTTTCGCGCTTTATTTAGTTCGTTTTTTTATTCACATTCTTAAAATTGTTTCCATTTTGGTTTTTTTTTTTTGCTCCATTTTTACTAGTTTATTTTTATTTCGCATTATTTTGTTGTTTATTATACTTTGCTCGTTTTCATTCAGTTTCGTAAAATTTTCCCTATTTATAATGTTTTTCACTCAGATTTTAACCTACTTTCCTTGGAAAGATAGGGTTAGATATGCAATCTTAGGAATGTATCTCTGCGATGTATCTCCCCGCTTAATAAATTTTTAACTCGCGAACGAAATTTAACCAAACTCGGTACACACACAGTACTTAGTGCTTATATATAATATATATAGTTCATATAGTACTTAGCAAAGACATCAAAATTTTATATTCTTCTACCAAGCAGTATGCTTATTTCCAAAATGGTGGTAATTTAATATTTTTGGTGCCATCAATAATTTCTAAAATTATTTAACACATTTAGACCAAATTTCGCATTTTGACAGTTCGTCATTGAAATATTGAATTTAGGGAGGTATATTGTTATTGATCAATCATTTTGGAGATAGCGCTACATGAAAAAAATTAAGCTTTAACATCATATTTCGGAAACTACTAAATAGATACCCGCCAAATTTCACGAGTGACTAGTTAATATAGTAAGCGGTACTAACATTTGCAATTTAAATGGATAAAGCATTTTTATTTTTCAAAATTGTGTTCATATTGATATTTTAGGTTAACTTGGTGTGTATATAACATTAACCATTTTCGACCAAACTTGATATGCTGATAGTATCCACTACAAGCATTTAAAATGCTGATACATACTCTCTTGTCCGCCATTTTGTAAGATAGCAGCATACTAATACAGTAAATTTTTTGTATCGTTTGCAGGGAAATAACCAACTGATTGCTACCAAATCAGTCAAACAACAAATACTACAGTATGCCATATACACTGATATGGTTTTAGTGGGACAACAGTTTATTTTTAAAATAGCGGCTATATAAAAAAATTGGATACTATGCTCTATTACTGAAAATATGTAATTAACTTTAAGCAATTCTGTATGTTAGTAGGTAGCCTATATAATAAGTAGAGACCAGAAAAATTCGCGAGTTCAATGACCTGCAGGCTAGACTCTCCAGTCTTATGTACAAATAAGCCGATATCAACCGCACATTGGTTGTCTGCTGTCACAGTAGAAGGCGACGGTTGGGCCAGCCTTCTCCAGGAGATGTCAAATATCGTTTGTGGACCAACGGCTGAAATGTTATAAACACACGTATTTCGAATTCTAGCCTGTCCCGAAATGAATCCGTGAATCTTTCAGGTCTCTACTAATAACGCATGCCGTGTAAAAAAAGAGATTTA
Organism: Clitarchus hookeri; assembly: GCA_002778355.1. Classification (NCBI taxonomy): domain Eukaryota; kingdom Metazoa; phylum Arthropoda; class Insecta; order Phasmatodea; family Phasmatidae; genus Clitarchus; species Clitarchus hookeri. Next base: position 57,022 of record NQII01008941.1, on the reverse strand, counting down.
AATGGACTTCAAACATATTTTGAACATTGCGGCCAAAGCAACCGAGGCAATATATACTGTTGCGCCTTATTTTTTTGCCTTTAGTCTTTGGTATGATTACAGCCATATCAATGCGAACAACGCGAACTGTATATGAATCGGGATTTAATAAACAATGTAAAATGACTTTAGTTGTCTACCTTGTTAGTGGTGGTTTTCAAGCCTGTATTTTGCAAGTATTTTTCTTGGCAGCTACGCAACAGCCGAAAACCACTACACCAGTGGCGCGTGGTGAGCTGTTGCAAGGAAAACTGGCGTTAGCTGTGTGCTGTACACTGTTGCTTGCTAGTTTACACTTCCAACACTAGAACGCAGCTCGGCAGCTGACGCCACAGGACGCGTGTAATGGGTCCCTCGCTGCTCGCTTGTGAGTGGCCGGAATGCATTCTGCTTCTCTTGGGCTGCACCGTGGTTATTGGCTCCTGCTGCGTGCACCGAGTATGTACAGCAGTGAGCAAGCACCAGCTCACCTCGCAACACTTCACCACACGCCACTACATTCCGCTACTGATGAATTCGGGGATACTTGGAGGTATAACAACAGCTGAGGTGTGTACATAGTATTGAAGTCTACTGTGTGTTCCAATTTCTACGCGAAAAGTCACCTGCCCTAAAAATAAAAGCAGAATTTACTTTGGACGACGAGACTCGTTGGACCAGGATACCAATTTTTCGCAATGTTACATGCCGTACCTTCATTCAAAATGATTTTATGAAATTTCTTATTATATTTCTTTCCTAGATTAAAAGTCTGTACATTCCTCTCTAGTGTATTCTCGATATGTTGAAATGAAATAATTGTGATGGTATTTTTCCGTCGTATAATGCTTTATGTTTTAAATAGAGGCGTGTTGTGATTTTGACATGTCATTTGTTAAATATGCTCTGCTATCTCAAACATGTTTGTTTGCCTTCAATTACATAATGGGGCATTAAAACAATGTCGAGATGCAATTTATAGCAGCTCGTTCTTCTACGCAGTTAGTAGCATTGGTAATAGTATTTTGTAAAGGTCATTCACGAAAAAGTGAGGTGAGCACTTTTGAAATCAACCTTTGAAAAAAGTCACTGCTTCTACCAGCATTTATTTTAACGGGGTCACTGAGTGTCATGGGCCCAGTAAATTTGGTAACGAAGGAGGAAATGCAGGTCTACGGCTTAACGTTAAATTAAAAGTGTTAGGTGAACATTTGTGATAACTAAAATTATTTACTTCGCTTCTCGTTGTTAACACATCCACAGCACGTGTAAGTATTTGCAGATATTTGAATATTTTAGATATGGCAAGCCAAATTATATGTTTACAGCAGTTAACTTCATAACAGGGCCGGTTCTAAAGAACACATAAGTTTCCTGGGTCAGCAGTTAATCAGCAATGCCATCAGTAAAATCGCAGATTGTCTCTTACTACATTATGGGTAGAGAACTGAAAAATTCACTGATTCATTTTGAGGCAAGCTAGAATTCAAAACACGCGTGTTTATATAACTTCAGCTATTGGACCATGCGGTGTTTGACACCTTCTGGAGAACGTTGGCCCAATCGTCGCCGTCCACTGTGACAGCAGACAGCAAATGTGCAGTTCACATCGACAAATTTGTACATGAGACTGTAGAGCTCAGCCTGCAGGTCGTTGAACTCGCGAATTTTTCAGGTCTCTAATTATGGGGTGTCCCTTGGTCTTTTACATTCGAACTGAAAAATTATCGGTCATCCAAATGACACAGGATTATAAAACTTAAGCTTGAAGAGATCACATAACTATTTTTGGCAAAGAATATAACTTTTGTAATGAGATCATGTTAATTCCGTAGTCGAAAATGTTGCAGATGTGAATCCTAGTGGTTATCGCTGTTGTATTTTGCTTTGTAAAACACTATTTTTAAGTTCGATTTGATGAAGTGAATACATTAATAGAAGTCTTCCTGTGTACACTAACTGCAGGAAATTCAAGTGATGAAACTCACAAGGCACCGTACCATTACAATCATTATTACATTCAGAAAATGGCGAATATTCTTTTTCAAAGGCATTCTCACGCTCCTGTGTTATGATTTCATATTGTTGTGTAATTCTAATTGCTCCTGCAATATCTCAATTAAATAATTTTGAATTTGTGCATTTTTAAAATGTTTTGATGCCGGATGGTAAACTTTATATTAGAAACTACATAAAACGTTCGAGGATTTAAGAGAACGGTGTCTAATCCTTAGTTTCGAATCACTTTACAAATATTTCTGTGAGAATTACAGTATGTCTAAAATAATTTAGAAAATTATACAATTTTAATTATGCAAATATTATTAATTATATAAGCAAGCTGTCTATGCAGAAACTGTAATGCCCTCATGAAATCAGAGAATGTCATTCGAAATCTTCAGTAACACATTTTATTTAAAACTGATCAACGTTAATGGAATATAAATCCCAGTTATAATTCAACTACCATACATCCTCTAAAAATTAAAATACTAACAAATCAGTGGATTTATAAATAATTCTTGTTTTGCACGGTGTCTATAGGAAGTTTACCTACTGCACATTGTATGTGCTTTGTGTAAAAGAAAGATGGAAATTTATTTTGTAACTTCTTGTTTTTTGACACTTCGCTTAATCAACACACCACTTCAAAGCGTGTGAAATAAAAGGCTGAAGTTTAATCTCTTGTATAGAAGGCGGAGCCCGCTGGAGATTTATGGGTGTTTGTATTGCAGGAGAGAGTTTCTACAAAGGAAAATGGACTCAACGTGCACTATAAAACACGTTCTTCAAGGCTTACAAACTAGCTCTCCGTGATCCCGATAAAACACCGATTGAAGGGATTGAGGAAGTTATAAGTAATTAAGTGTCGGTGGTTAATCACGCCTAATATTTGACGCTAGCAGCGAGATTAGTGAATTTCACATGCAGGAGTGATAACGAGGCGGCCTTTATGGATACTTAATGAGTAATTTCACGAGAGTCACGTAACTACAGCTCATACAAAAGGGAAAGCTGGAGTAAGCGGATCATTAGTGACACGTTGGGTTTATTGACATATGTATACTGGAATTTGTTGTAGGTGTCAATTATCCTAAAGTGATAAAAATTAACACAATAAATCTGCTTTAGGTAAAAAAAAATGTTACTATTTTTGTGAAGAGGACGAGGAAAAACATTTCTTTAGAAGAAAGGAAAAGTTAACGCGGTTTGAGATGGGAAAATTAAATTTTTTTTTTTTATGATCTCAGTTTGAGTGCAATTAAGAAGCATGTGAGCAAGAACCTGATCACTTATACGCGTTTTTTTGTGACTTCCAATGAAACGCGGCGAGAGGTCAGTTTATTTGTGTTCGAGTGACGATTTCACGTACACAATCACTGGTAACGTGAGGAGCGTTGCGGTACCGTAGGTCGCGAGATAAATTCTCACTTCGTACAGACCTCGCGATCTAGCAACGAGTTACCGCGAAGGAGGTAAGAAAACATCACTGTGACTGGGGCAGTAAAGAAGTAGCAGCGCTTATCAAGTTTAGTTCAGTAAAATAACGCAAATAACAGTACGGTTTTGAATTGTTCATGGAACTGAATGCTAAAATGTGAGAGAAAACCATACCCAGTATCGTTTTTAAAGTAAAATATTGAATTCTTTATAAAGTTCTGTTCGAAAAGTGTGTTTTCACTTCGTGTGGAAATAAGGTTGAATAGTGGCGTATTTATACATAACAATATACCTATTTTGATTGATTTGCTGAATAGGGATATCAGATATTTTTCAAGAACGAAGGAAACGTAGATCATTAATTTAATTTTAGCGCACAATATTCAGTGCGCATTAGATTACCGAAAAACTGTTCAGAACATCAAATGTAATTGTCAGACTTTTTAAATATAAATAAAGTTTCAATTGTCAACAAAGTATTGAAATTATGGTGTAATTTTTCTCAACGCAAAGAAAACTTTATAGTTTCAGGTAGAGACAACACTAATGAATTGTGAGGCTAAAGTTAATTTCCTTGTAGAGTAAAGTAACTCACCAACTTACTGGAGTTTTTTTTTTATCTAGAAGCTGTTTTACCTATATTAACAATTACTTTAATTTTACTTACATGTATTCACGATAATGTGACAAAAAATTTGAAATCCCTGCTTGCAATCAGACACCAGTCGTCCCATGTAGCCTTATACCACTTTCAAAAATACAGGGCCATTATATGAAATCTGGGCGTGACATTCACGAACATAAAATCAATAAAATAAAACATGGCAAAACTTTAATTTTAAGTTATTAGCTCTACTGTTTTCCTCGGACAGCTACAAACTACAATCAAAACTTAGAATAAAACATTAGTTTATTTATCAAAAAATAAAAAATAAAAATGCGTGGTTTTGGTTGTGACGTCACACGAAGCTCCTTTCTCAAGAAGTCTAAAACGGAATACACGGTGAGTTGAGTAGAATTCATTACGTCTAATAATTCTTATATATTATGACAAGGAGCAGTGATATATCGCGAAAAGATTTCTAGACAAGATACAGTCCAAAGCACTCTAGGGTCGTCCAGCTTCTTTGATTGGGTAACAAATGTTCTGGTCCANTCTAGGGTCGTCCAGCTTCTTTGATTGGGTAACAAATGTTCTGGCCCGTGTTAACCGTTTGCGCACGAATCACGAAGTTTCAGTGTCGGAGTTACTTAGTCCTGAGTGGCTTGGTCAAAGACGGACACGGTACCAGCAGCCAATGGAGGTATAACAACAGCTGAGGTGTGTATATAGTATTGAAGTTTACTGTGAGCTCAGATTTTTACGTGAAAAGTCACTGACCCTACTTATAACCTACACAGGTTTAGAATTTATTACCTTCACTTTTTATATAACATTTTTATAAAACATTACAGGCATTACAAAGGAAAGTTTTACACGTGAATGAGAGCAACAAATGTTTGACTTCAAAGGATTTACCAAAATTTATTAAAATAACTGGTAGATTTAAATCTAAGTCTACAAAATTCCAACGTATCGGCATAATACTATACCTAAATATTTCTACTGTGTTAATTGGGGTTAAATATAACTGAAACACTTTTACGAATTTAAGTCAAATTAAAAAAACAAATGGAATTTATTTCGAAGATAAACCGACGTAATAATCTCAATAAGAAGTTTATGAAGTTATTGTAATGAAAATCTGCAGTAGGTTTTCTAAATAAAAACAACGCGAAAGCCAAATCATTGCACAATAACGAAGGCTTGTTGTCTAAGTGTTGTTTTTAAGAACGAGTGTCAATTTTTTCTAAGTGTAATCATCATGTATTTAAAATTTTAGTGAAAAAAAATAATTACCAATGCATTTAACAATAATAGGCAAAATACATATAATTCATTAATAATGTACAATTTGTCTGGTATTCACACTTCTGTACTTCAGAAACATGGCATGTAGATGATCCTCCGTTATATATGCTTGTCAAATGCTTAAGTAGGCCTTTGTAAAGTAACCACTAGCGGTATCTTATTCATAGGTAAAAAGAAAAGAACAATATCCAGATCCTTAACGTAAAACAGAAATTTATTTCCAGCGAGGTTAGGGTCATAAAGTTCGGTATCGTTGTTTGGAAGATTTACAGAAAGCGAAAGGATCACGTGCTCTGTTATTCAGCAATATATACCTGTATTTTCAGCACTACTACTATCATTACTATTATAAGTAGCACTGTTATTAGGCTCATAGAATAATAATGAGTAGAGACCGGAAAAAATCGCGAGTTCAATGACCTGTAGGCTAGACTCTAAAATCTTATGTACAAATATGCCGACATCAACTGCACATTGGTTGCTTGCTGTCACAGCGGAAGGCGACGATTGGACCAGTATTCTACAGGAAGTGTCAAATACGGCGAGGGCCAATGGATTAAGTTACATAAACGCATGTGTTTTCAATTCTACCTTTTTCTAAAATGAATCAGCGAATTCTTCAGGTCTCTAATAATGACTGGTTGCAGCCCATACTATGTAATTACATTTTTATAAATAAAACAACGACACATTTCGTTAGATATACTTACCCTTTTGTGTAAATCACTGTNTGGAAACACATTAAGCCACGTCACATTCTGTACTTAGTTTCTCGGTAAAAAAAAATTATATATATATATATATATATATATTTATTTATTTCAAATTTTAGAACAGAGTTAGTATATATAATAATATGGTCAGGCTCAGAAATTGTTCAGTCGCATAACCGGTTCTATTATTTAAAACACTGAATGTATTCATAATATCTTCTATTTTTAACTTACATGTTTCCAATAGTGTTAAAGTGACACGACGTTATTTTCATTACCCAGTCTTCTATGCACAAGCGAACGAAAATTTCAATGTTTATTCAGCTGAGATCAGAAAATAATAACTTCACGATACAAATAAAAACCGTAGAAGTTGCATATTGTTTATTTAAATAAAGAAATGTAATATGAACTGTATTAAAGGAAATTGTATTTATCTACGAGCTATTGTTTTGAATACTACCGCAAAAATGTTTTTAAATAAATAAAAAATGTTAACCCATACAAATTTTAACCTCTTCAGCCTACGCTGAAATTATAAAATTTATTGTGTTTAGTGCGTAAATATAATTTAATTGAAGAATTAAAAACTTGGCGTAAGCAATAAATAAAATCAACAAAAATTATTCGAGCATTTAATCACAAAGATTTTAAAAGGCGTAGAAGATCTAAGTTTTTAAATTAATAATTTTTCTTAGCATTACAAAATAAATGATAATTAAATATAGGATTTTAAAGATATGAAAGATATTAACAAATTACAAACATTTACAAGAACAAAACTTTATTCTTTGACTAATAAGTCTCTTTTCCAACAACACTTGTATTTTTAATAGTTTTTATCTACTCAGTCACCAAATAAATAGCGTTTAGCACTTCAGACTGTCAGTTAAGCATAACAAATTAGCATACTCGTATCAAGTTTTAAAACGGTTATTTATACCGGATGTTTTTGAACAACAGCAACAAACTCCGGCAAAATATTGCTTAGAAAAATATAATAGGAATTTAAATATGTATATATGTAGATATATATATAATTTTCCCTTAAAGTAATTATTACGTGAGTAATGCCTCCAAAAAAAAAATATTTTAGAACCCTTTTCGTTAAAAATAGAATAAACAACTGACGATTAAGCAACAAATAATCGAATGGGGTTTTGTAGATAGGAGATATTATATCTCTGTAAACACGGTTGTTAATATCGTCCCAGTTATAGTGAAAATGTAGGTTGGCATCTTATTTGAATGAAATTTTGTAACCCTAAGGTGAACGGGATTGTTTATGGCATCTTACGAATCAGCACGTTTATATCAACAAAAAATGTAATTTTATTGGGAAACTATCAGGTGAGCAGTTTTTGAGAAATCCACATGTAACTCTCAAAACGGAATGTGTGTTGCCTGAGAGGTAGAGGCACATATTCCATATAAAGTAATTTTAAATAAGATCTTAGCGGGGGAGCACAGCTCCCTTAAAAATCTTCTTAGGTGGAAATGAACATATATTTTCGACGTAAAAAAAAAAATTTTTAATTTTCGTAACCTGCCGGAGATTATCAGTGATATTTACAAATGCTGTTTATTAAGCCGTCATAAATCTAGAGAATTTATTTTCCAGAGTTTATGATAGTTAATTTTTTAAGGTGTCAAATAATGCGCTAAACCTATAAATTAATAAAACATCAAATTGGTTTTCATTAACGAAATATTTTTAAAAGTTTAAATTATTCTATAAGTCGTACACATAACTTTGTTTTTAATAGCAAGATGTGTACTGTCGATGCTTTGGGAATGATTAGATATTTCAATGTTCACATATCACGAACAAAGGAACGAATCTCAGCGCCCTCTGAATTAGTGTAATTAGACATTTAAAGATTTGTTAAAATGCAAAAGCAGTTTGTTTAATTGTCGAATTACCTATAAGTTTACAACATTTACCACAATTTTTGTAAGAAAATCAAAGCCTTGGTAAGGAGAACAAACAAAAAGTAATATATTTATGTAGAGAACCTGGCGTTGAAAACTTTCCCTCCGGTTCCATCGTATAATTGATATCACAGGTGTAGCAAGGAAACATGAATTTTCCATAGCTTGGAGACACTAGAGAGACGTGTTATTGACGTCCAGGGACATGAATAGGAAACAAGGAATGAATTACAATGTGACAAATGCCAAGAAACATTTGCACGTAATCATTGATTTATTGACAGTAGCGCAGAATGCTAACATCAGTTGTTAAAAATGGCGTCCAACAAATTCAAACAACATAATACAATTAACTGTCTACCTGGACTCGTTAAAAGAAGTATCTAATGGTGCGCAGCCAATATGCAAACCCAATCATAAATTGATTGCTACAACACACAAGCGACCAAATCTTCTGAACTGAACAACCGTGTTTTCATAAACCAGTCTTCTTATGAAAAACTTATTTCCCAGCCATTGGCCTACAGCCGTAGGCATACAAAACAAAAATTGCTGGCAACCAATCCATCTACACGGATTTGTTTATTGTGCTGTTCACAGATTCGTGTTTCCTAAGATTCGTGTTTCCTAGGCAAACCCTGCATTTTCAAACACACATTTGATGGAATAAATCCAGTTTCCGTCAATGGGTTGTCATCATAAATCTTTTCCGTTTGTATAGGTACACTTTAAGCTTTTTTCTCACATGAATTGTGTCACAAGTTTTACACTGGCCAAAATTTTTGTTACAGTGTAGGTCGTAACATAAGATTTAATACGATAAATTAATTTTAGAAGTTTCGTTTAGAAAAAATGTCTAACATAATTCAGACGACATTTTTTTAAAACTAATGTCATAGCAAATGCAATATAGGTCTAGTACTGTGCTTTGCACTGATGCATGACGCAGATGCATAGAGTAAGTTTTATTCTGTATTTTTCTTTAACAAAATTTTTCTTTTTAAAAACTGAAAATTATTATTACTTAATCATTTGCCCCTTCTGTTCATTGCAATTCCAAAATACCAAGCAAACTGTTATATAGGTACTTTTAATTTTCTGTTATTTAATAACTGGCACTTTTATTAAAGTGAGATGAATATTGCAACTTGAAATTTATAGTAATACCGGAAATTATGTTTCCGTGCATTTTCTGAATCATTGTACACTGCACTTAAAAGTGGAATGTTAAATGTTTCGCGTCACGCCCGTGCTTTAAACGACTGACATTTGGAGAATACTCCCTACGTAAACATTAAATAACGAGGACACTGAACCATAATTTGGAAACTGTGTACTCTTATACAATCAGAGAAATCAAAGTCTGATTTACATTCCCGGAAGCAGACGCCCAGCACACGTAAACACAGAAGTTAATGAGCGTAAATCAACAGAAGTCGAAAGGTAAACACGCATCACAAACGCACAGTAAAACAGCATACGCTTTGCTCGCCAACAGGTTGGATTCTTCCGTGTGCTAACAACGAAAAAAAAAGCATTTCACCGTTTCGTAAAGCTTGGAAAAAATTTCTCTCTTCCCGAAGGAAATGTTGTTTTTTTGCAGTGCGTGGAGTAAGGAAAACAATGAGAGTTGTCGTGTTTATTTAATCTTAACCATCCAGAGTGAAGCTATTCCGTGTGATAAATAATCCCGAGGGCCCGGAAATGAAGACAAACAACCTCTTTTTTTTTTTTTTTTTTNTTTTTTTTTTTTTTTAAAAAAGGTCATACGGCTGTGGGCAGCAAAATAACATCATACCAACTCCAAAAAACAAAAGCTGCACGAGGGATACAAAATGTTTGATGAAAGAACTCGGAGAATTCGAAAAATTTACGCATTATGAGAACGTAGATATTTTTTTTCGTTTAGTTTCTCGCGAGTTGCATACGTTGTGATTCTGGTTTGTTTTTGGATTATGTGTTGGCAATAACAAATTATATTTAGTGCTCTGCGGTTGAAGTCTGGAAATTAGACGCAGCGTTTTCGACTCACGGCGACGTCCATTCCCGAGTTCACTATAGCGTTATTTTGAAACTAAAAGGGTTTTAGTTTGAACAACAGGAAACACATGAATAGATGCCGTGTTTTCAGACGTATGATTAGTTTAGTCATTATTATCTTTCTGGAATTGGTAGTATATGATTACTTCCACGGGTCGGTACACCATTTCCTTAGTCACCCTACGCTACTTGTTGCACACAGGGAATGCTGGGCAACGTTGCGTAGAGGTAATTTGGTAAGCGAAGACCGCACACTTCCGTGGCACGATATATTCGGGGTTCAAGTCCCGGATAAGACATGGGTATAAATTTGTGCGAGTTAGTGACAGTTATCATACCTTAGGAGTGCCACGAATCTATGGAAGTGTTTAAAAGTTTCACGTTACAAAAATTCGATTTACACTGAGATCGCATCCAGGAGACTGGAGTTACATATAATGTTACAAATTACAAATAACAGCAGTTTCTGAAATAGGTTTTGGCTTTTTCCGATATTTCTTTTGAATTTCTACCTACATCGGATCCAATTAAATGTCTTTTAATACAGAATTTTAAGACAAATCCTACGATATGTAGTTCGTTTAAATCAGATAAGTAGTTTGCGAGAAACTAGGGTTTTAATTTCACTGAATATTGCCTCCACGAACACATAATTTAGTTTTGCTTTTCTCTCATATTAATTTGGCCAGACAGACCAATATGGATAGTATGTTCCTATAGTTATAAGGTTTAGCCATCTTGCTATATGTTTTTAAATGTTTATGAAAATCGCTTCACGCGGGTGCCAACATATTGTGAACCCTAAAAATCTTGTTCTTTGGCCTCCTTGGCGGACAGGACTGCGTCTCGCGATAATCACATGCAATGTCAACGCCAACACCTCAAACTGTCGGGAATTTTCTTTTCCAATAACTCTCGCAAGATTTTTTCTCCGGTTCTCTTTACCGAGAGAAATACTATTCAAATAGATTAATTAGGAAACTTCAATGTAATGTGTTATGTCGGACATGAAATTAATATTAACCCTTCCAAGGAACATATGTGCACCCTATGGAAAATAAAGAAAAACATAGTTGTTCTTGTAANCTGTGGGCAGCAAAATAACATCATACCAACTCCAAAAAACAAAAGCTGCACGAGGGATACAAAATGTTTGATGAAAAAACTCGGAGAATTCGAAAAATTTACGCATTATGAACGTAGATTTTTTTTTCGTTAAGTTTCTCGCGAGTTGCATACGTTGTGATTCTGGTTTGTTTTTGGATTATGTGTTGGCAATAACAAATTATATTTAGTGCTCTGCGGTTGAAGTCTGGAAATTAGACGCAGCGTTTTCGACTCACGGCGACATCTATTCCCGATTTCACTATAGCGTTATTTTGAAACTAAAAGGGTTTGAGTTTGAATAACAGGAAAAACATGAATAGATGCCGTGTTTTCAGACGTATGATTAGTTTAGTCATTATTATCTTTCTGGAATTGGTAGTTTATGATTATTTCCACGGGTCGGTACACCATTTCCTTAGTCATCCTACGCTACTTATTGCACACAGCGAATGCTGGGAAACGTTGCGTAGAGGTAATTTGATAAGCGAAGACCGCACACCTCCGTGGCACGATATATTCGGGGTTCAAGTCCCGGATAAGACATGGGTATAAATTTGTGCGAGTTAGCGACAGTTATCATACCTTAGGAGTGCCACGAATCTATGGAAGTGTTTAAAGGTTTCACGTTACAAAAATTCTATTTACACTGAGATCGCATCCAGGAGACCGGAGTTACATATAATGTTACAAATTACAAATTACAAATAACAGCAGTTTCTGAAATAGGTTTTGGCTTTTTTCGATATTTCTTTTGAATTTCTACCTACATCGGATCCAATTAAATGTCATTTAATACAGAATTTTAAGACGAATCCTACGATATGTAGTTCGTTTAAATCGGATAAGTAGTTTGCGAGAAACTAGGGTTTTAATTTCACTGAAGATTGCCTCCACGAACATATAATTTAGTTATCTTTTCTGTCGTATTAATTTGGCCAGACAGACCAATATGGATAGTATATTCCTATAGTTATAAGGTTTAGCCATCTTGCTATCTGTTTTTAAATGTTTATGAAAATCGCTTCACGCGGGTGCCAACATATTGTGAACCCTAGAAAACCTGTTCTTTTGCCTCCTTGGCGGACAGGACTGCGTCTCGCGATAATCACATTCAATGTCAACGCCAGCACCTCAAACTGTCGGGAATTTTCTTTTCCAATAACTCTCGCAAGATATTTTCTCCGGTTCTCTTTACCGAGAGAACTACTATTCAAATAGATTAATTAGGAAACTTCAATGTAATGTGTTATGTCGGACATGAAATGAATATTAACCCTTCCAAGGAACATATGTGTACCCTATGGAAAAGAAAGAAAAACATAGTTGTTCTTGTAATTTTATCTTTATATATATATATATAATAACAAACGCATTAAAATATTTTAACAATTGTAACAATGGCAAAATATCCGCTCTACATTAATCATAAATACCAATTTTTGTAAAACATAATTTTTTATATGGAGCATACAATTATAACAGTGAGTATCTAATCCGCCATAAAGTCTCCGCTCCAAGATATAAGCTTTTATCTAAAAGTCCAAAACTATTTAGCTACAACAGTGAGCGGGAAATCCTCTCTTTAAAGTGACTTTCAAACTTTGCATAAAATTTCACTCCAATGTGAGCATAAATATTTTCTAAGTATTTACTAACGGAAAATNGTGACTTTCAAACTTTGCATAAAATTTCACTCCAATGTGAGCATAAATATTTTCTAAGTATTTACTAACGGAAAATGAAACCAGTTTTTTTAAACTATAAATATTGTTTAAAGCCCTGTGGGTGTTTTGGCATACTTATCTTTTATTATGTCCATTACCACTAATGGGAGCCGATTCCTCTAGTCCTCTTCCCCAGCCNGTGACTTTCAAACTTTGCATAAAATTTCACTCCAATGTGAGCATAAATATTTTCTAAGTATTTACTAACGGAAAATTAAACCAGTTTTTTTAAACTATAAATATTGTTTAAAACCCTGTGGGAGTTTTGGCATACTTATCTTTTATTATGTCCATTACCACTAATGGGAGCCGATTCCTCTAGTCCTCTTCCCCAGCCAGAGTTTATGAGCAAATCCCACACTCGTGGAAGGCAATCTCTAGAGGTAGTATAGATCGCTGCAGAAATAAACATTATTCAAAACACTTCTGGTCCAACAACTCCGGCCAAGCATCTATGATTGGCCCGCCAAACGGAGCCGATAAGGAGGCAGTTACGTCACAACGCAAGTAGCGCCCCACGTCACCGGAGCTAAGGGTTTTTAGTCTTTATTCGACAACCGGACGGCGTGGTCATGTTGCTGTACTCGTGGACATGCGTCCGTCCCCGCCGGGCCTCGAAGTCAGTCGTCGTCGGCCACCAGCTGCGCCGGGCGATCCACGTATTCTCCACGGCCAGCCGGCACAGCCGAACAGCGGTGTAATTTATCATACAAGGTAGGAGTCGATGTATTTTAAATAGGGGCAGTGATATTTCGCGAAAAGATTTCGAGACAAGATACAGTCCAAAGCACTGTAGGGTCGTCCAGCTTCTTTGATTGGGTAAAACAAATGTTCAGGCTCTTGTTAACCATTTGCGCACTAATCACGAAGGTTCAGTTTCGGAGTAACTAAGTTCTGGGTGGCTTGGTCAAAGACGGACACGGCACCAGCAGCCAATGTAGGTATAACAACAGCTGACGTGTGTATATAGTATTGAAGTCTACTGTGTGCTCTGACTTTTACGCAAAAAGTCACTGGCCATACTTATAAATTGAAACCTGAAAAATTCGCTGATTAATTTTGGTACAAGCTAGAATTCAAAACACGCGTGTTTATATTACTTCAGCCATTGGACCACAAGATTTTTGACACATCCTGGCGAACACTGGCCCAATCGTCGCCTTCCACTGTGACAGCAGACAACCAATGTCCAGTTGACATCGGCATATTTGTACATAATATTGTAGATTTCAGCCTGCAGGACGTTGAACTCAAGATTTTTTCAGGTCTCTACTTATAAATATATTTACTGGTTTAGGCGGGTAAAAGACAAAACGTAGTTTTCGATGCAGGAAAAATGGTCGGTGCCAGACATGAGGCGACCAGGCGTTTCAATATGTTCTTGATACGCACTATGGTCGATCCCTTTCACCGTTTTAACTACATAGTGATTCTAAAATCATGGGACAAACATTGAGTGGTGGTAGAGCTCACTAAAACAAACAATTATTGTATAATATTGGGCGGAAGTGACGCGTTGAGGCACAAACACAAAAATAACACATGAAATGCAACACATTGTTTAGTTACAACGTCACCGCTAAATGGCTTTTTACAGCAATGTTTATAATAATTGCTCAAAATTGTCTACCACCGACAGTAATGCAAGCTTGGTAGCGTCGGTGGAGTGATTGGCGAACAGATTCAAATAAGGCGGGTATTTCACGCACGCCACCATTCTCAGCCAATCACTCCGTTTGTAGAGGTTGCCAATCATGCGTGACTGTTGGTGGATGCATTTTCAGCAACTGTTGTAACATTTGCAGTACGGAATCACTCGTTAAGTATGCTGCTAATGAACATTTTATGTTTTCGTTAATGTGTTATGTTTTTGTGTTTGTACCTCAACGCATCACTTCCACCCATATATTCCTATACAATCATTGTTTTTTTTAGTGAGCTCTACCTCCCCTCAATGTTTGTCCCACGATTTTAGAATCACCCTGTATACACTCCCTTGATTTAGTCTCTAGTGACACAGCTGTTTGACGAGACGTTCAGACATACATACCATGCGGCTGGTACAGCAGAGCTAACCGCGTCAAGCAATGTTTCTACATTCTTTGAATATGTTTGCGATGCAACGTTCATGATGTCACGCGAAAGTAAGTCTAATACCTAGCGTGGTCATACACTAGATTTTAATGACTGAATGCTTATTAAAGTTTCACGTGCCGCTTTTAATGAAATATCGCTGGTATTTAAAACAATTAGCCTTTGAAACTTAAGTCATTTTTGGAATAAGTTTGGGGGCAATGTTTTTTTTTTATTTTCGCACGCTCTGAACTATGAGTTAAAAATTCTGCTGTAGATGAACTGCCAGAGGAGAGCGGACTGTCATCTCTGACAAGAAACTGTGACTTACTATATTTTCAATAAGTCGAGAGAATAGCTGCCCTAGACAAAAAGGACGTCGGGAAAACAATTAATAATTGAAGAACTTGGTCCTCGTCCCTAGCTATTTGCCGTTGTCATAGAGTGTAAATCGGCAAAAGGGCAGGCAAAAATCTTGTTTGATCTATGCGAACTTAACAACTTAAAGTAGCCGCTGCAAACATGATGGTTNTCACGCCATATGTAGAGGTCGCCAAGCATGCGTGACTGTTGGTGGATGCATTTCCAGCAACTGTTTTAACATTTGCAGTACGGAATCACTCGTTAAGTATGCTGCTAATGAACATTTTATGTTTTCGTTAATGTGTTATGTNGTACGGAATCACTCGTTAAGTATGCTGCTAATGAACATTTTATGTTTTCGTTAA
Organism: Clitarchus hookeri; assembly: GCA_002778355.1. NCBI lineage: Eukaryota > Metazoa > Arthropoda > Insecta > Phasmatodea > Phasmatidae > Clitarchus > Clitarchus hookeri. The sequence continues at coordinate 41,334 of NQII01008941.1, read as the reverse complement.
TGTGTTATGTTTTTGTGTTTGTACCTCAACGCATCACTTCCACCCATATATTCCTATACAATCATTGTTTTTTTTAGTGAGCTCTACCTCCCCTCAATGTTTGTCCCACGATTTTAGAATCANTATATTCCTATACAATCATTGTTTTTTTTAGTGAGCTCTACCTCCCCTCAATGTTTGTCCCACGATTTTAGAATCATCCTGTATACACTCCGTTGATTTTGTCTCTAGTGACACAGCTGTTTGACGACACGTTCAGATATAAATAACGCGCAGCTTATACAGCAGTGCTAACTGCGTCAAGCAATGTTTTTACATTCTTTGAATATGTTTGCGATGTAACGTTCATGATGTCACGCGAAAGTAAGTGTAATACCTAGCGTGGTAATGCATTAGATTTTAATGACTGTATGCTTATTAAAGTTTCACGTGCCACTTTCAATGAAATATCGCTGGTATTTAAAACAATTAGCCTTTGAAACTTAAGTCATTTTTGGAATAAGTTAGGGAGCAATGTTTATTTTTAATTTTCTCATGCTCTGAACTATGAGTTAAAAATTTTGCTGTAGATGAACTGCCAGAGGAGAGCGGACTCTCATCTCTGTCAAGAAACTGTGACTTACTCTCTTTTCAATAATTCCAGTTAATAGCTGCCCTAGACAAAAAGGACGTCGGGAAAACAATTAATAACTAAAAAAACTTGATCCTCGTCCCTCGCCATTTGCCGTTGTCATAGAGTGTAAATCGGCAAAAAGGGCAGGCAAAAATCTTGTTTGATCTATGCGAACTTAACAACTTAAAGTAGCCGCTGCAAACATGATGGTTTNAAAAGGGCAGGCAAAAATCTTGTTTGATCTATGCGAACTTAACAACTTAAAGTAGCCGCTGCAAACATGATGGTTTAAAATACAGCAAAAGCTTTTGTTTTTCGTCGGATGGCAAGGATATCAAACTCGGACGTGCAGTAACGTTTTCTGACTCACATTCCGTGAGGGGTCACGGTGGTGTAGCGGTTAGACCACTCGCCTTCCGCCAAGGCGAACCGGGTGCGATTCTCGGCGGGATCATCACCGGATTTTCGTGCCCGGACGATGCCGCTGGTCAGAGGGCTTTCTCGGGGTTCTCCAGTCCCCCCCGCCCATGCATTCAGGCGCTGCTCCATACTTACCTCGCTTTCACCTTCGCCGGCTCTCGAGACCTCGCTCAAAACCTCTCCACTCACTCACGTTCTAGAGGTCGTAGTTTGATGCTAGCGAGCTGCATGAGGATGGTATCCTCCAAGTTGTTTCTTACTAACTCTTCTTGGTAAAGTCCATTCGCGGTTACATCAAACATTTGTGGAATCCTTCGTAAGTCCTACTTCCAGGATANAACTCTTCTTGGTAAAGTCCATTCGCGGTTACATCAAACATTTGTGGAATCCTTCGTAAGTCCTACTTCCAGGATATTCACGGAAAGAAAGCTTAACACAGTCTAAAAATGTACACCAAAGTAACAACGCACCACGTGCACACTCAAGTGTAATAATATTTTGCATTATATTTATTTATTACTAGGCATTACAACCTCGCCTATACCCTCTCTGTCCTTATTAATATTAATTAAAAATTAGATATTATAATTTATAAATAAAATGTAAGTAAGAATTTAATGTATTTAAAAATAAGGCGATTTTATGTTTATACAAGAATAAAACGTTTGTAATATACGGCATATTTAGAAAACAACCAAACTCATTTTAAATGTAANACATGTAATGATTTTTCAAAGGCGTGATTCAAAAAGTATGATGAAACTGCGAATAGACTATGCGCGCTGCTCTTGTGTTTGGATTTTTTTTTTTGCAACCACTGAATAACGTACTGCGTGCTCGATAATACTGGAATTGATCATTCACGTCAAAGAGGNAGGCGATTTTATGTTTATACAAGAATAAAACGTTTGTAATATACGGCATATTTAGAAAACAACCAAACTCATTTTAAATGTAATGATGTTTCAAAGGCGTGATTCAAAAAGTATGATGAAACTGCTAATAGACTATGCGCGCTGCTCTTGTGTTTGGATTTTTTTTTTTTGCAACCACTGAATAACGTACTGCGTGCTCGATAATACTGGAATTGATCATTCACGTCAAAGAGGNATTTTTTTTTTTGCAACCACTGAATAACGTACTGCGTGCTCGATAATACTGGAATTGATCATTCACGTCAAAGAGGTGTAAGAAATTCCACAAATCAGATCATCCGCAAAGGAGGACTCGTTGAATCCTTGCTCTGCACAGTGCCGCTCATGTATATCGTTCGTGCGCGATGTGCACGCGATCGTTGACTCGGTGACTGAAGGGTTCACATCAACCGTCTACAAATATACTCGCGAATAAGTTTATTTGCTCTCGAAGACGATTCTCACACGTTTACGGTTTCACTGTTTCGCTGGACTTTATCGGAATCTAAGTGAAAAGTTGAAACTACAGGATGTTCACGGTAAAGTGAGCACTTTCGAAATCAAATCTTTGAAAAATGTCATATATTTTAACGGGCACACTGAGTGGCATACGCCCAGTGCCGTCGGTAATGAAGGTTATAAAGTAGTTACGTGCCTTGCCGTTGAATTAAAATTGTTAAATAAACATGTATGAATACTAAAACGGTTTATTACGCTTTCTGTTTCTCTCAGTGCACATTAAGTGTTAGCATTGGCAAATTTGTACAAATATATACTTATATAATAATTCGCAGGTTCACTTGACCGAATGTATGAATAAAGTGATCACGTCCACGGCAATTTTAATTGTACGCATGGCGGAAGAATACACGATGTGCAGGCAAGTAGATATTAAGAATATTTTTTCCAGAAGTTTACCATGAACAGTCGTTAGTCAACATTTCGATTCGTAGAAATAAAACTGTTATTTTAATAATTTCTCAGATGCACACGATGGATTGTAAAACCTGTAACAGCTGTTGCGATAGATTAATTGGCACACGGTCAATACGCGACTTCGTTGGCCGACNATGGATTGTAAAACCTGTAACAGCTGTTGCGATAGATTAATTGGCACACGGTCAATACGCGACTTCGTTGGCCGACGGCCAACCATTAACCAGCTTTGCAGAGTACAGATAGCGCGTTCGGTGCAACAAGGGCCAATAGGGCGATGGTGAGTGGAAATACAAAAACCAGCACAACTGGTGTTGCTGTAGGGCAGAACATAAACGGCTCACTTCTACATTGTCTTTAGTACCAGAACATTTGTACCGTCTCATAGGATCGATTGTACATATCGTTTTCCAAGTGGTGATTTGCAATTGGAGCACAAAGCAGACTTCATTACCGTATACACACCTCAGATGTTGTTATACCTCCATTGGCTGCTGGTGCCGTGTCCATCTTTGACCGAGCCACTCAGGATTAAGTAACTCCGATACTGAGCCTTCGTGATTTGTGCGCAAACGGTTAACACGGGCCAGAACATTTTTTTTTTGCCCAATCAAAGAAGCTGGACGACCCTACAGTGCTTTGGACTGTATCTTGTCTCGAAATATTTTCGCGAAATATCACTGTCCCTAGTCATAAGACAACAGCAGTAAATTATTAGGGGGGAGAACTTCCTAAGTCTAAATATTGAAAGGGCCCGCTTGGGGTTGGTGGCCTGGGTTTAACTGCCCCATTTCCCTCCCGCCCCAATTTTTCGTTTTCATGTGAACAGCCGTAATCACGAACCGAACGGAAACTATGCACTGTAATTCTGAACCAGTTATTGCAACGAGTTGAAATGTTTTACTGAATATCAAGTAAATGAAATTTCTTCTACTGGTAGATCAGAAGAATGCACTGGGAATCAATAGAAACCACTCTTTAGTCAGTGAATACAGGCAACTAAAAATGATCAGTAAAATTTTACTCATTCGAAATAGAGCAGTTTCAAATGCTGACGTGCAGTTGGAATAACTGGTTTGCAGAAGTTTTAACTGTTTAGAGTGTTATAAAGTGCTACAATGTCGGCTTTAAAAAAACTAGTTAATAGAAACGCGAGGAATTTTGTAATTGCTTCGCCCCTTCAGTGGGATTATTTATACTAAAATTTATAAACATACTGCGGGAAATTAACGACTTCGTCAGTGTTCTTTTCTGCTCTGTTTAGCTGCGAATTGCATCCTTGTGTGTCCCGTTCTGTGTTGAGTATTCTTTCACCTCCGAAAAACATTAACATCACCACAGACCGAATAACTTGTATAGGCTAGTCATGCTAGCGTATGCACTTTTTAACCCGTAATCATTTTGTTCTTTCATCCAATTTGTATAGTTGCAAATTTTAGTAATATAAACATCGACATGTGGCTAATAATGGCTAATGCATGTTAGGAGTGGGTCCGGGGTGGAGTAATGGTTAGACTACTCGCCTCTCACCTAGGCGTACGGGGGTCGATTTCAGGATTTTCGCATGAGGGGATCGTGCCGGACGATGCCGCTGGTCGGTGGGTTTTCTCGGGGGTTTCCCGTTTCTCCCTCTCTTGCATTCCGGTGCTGCTCCATACTCGCCTCGCTTCACCCTCATCGGCTATCAAAACCTCAATGTTGAGAGCTGCCCAAATCTCTTCACTCACTCATCCCGTTGGGAGGACTTTAAAAAGTGCTCACTTTACCGTGAAAAGCCTTTAGTCCTCGAGCGTATGAAAATCAAGTACGACGACGTTTTCGCGCCTGATATCTACAACTAAAAAAAAATCGGGGCGTTGTAGGATTTACGTGGATATGTCTGCGTTAGCAGATAATATTGTCTTTGCGACATGTGAGTGAAATGTAAGTATAGGCTGTTCGCGANTGAGTGAAATGTAAGTATAGGCTGTTCGCGATAAACTGAGCACTCCAGAGAGCCCTGCTTATGATCTACTTGTCGGCACGTTGTGTGTTCTTCCACCTTATAAAATTAACTTTGCCATGAGCCTCCTCGCTTTATTCATGCGTCGGTCGAGTAAAATTGTGAAATAGTTAGGAAAGTAAATATTTTATAAATTTGCTTATTATAACATTTTGATGCATTAAGAATCAAGGAAAAGAAAGAAATAATTTCAGTATTCACAAATATGTACCGTGCACTTCTAATTCAATGTTCCGACATAAAACTCCCCGACGGCATGCCACTCAGTGTGCCTGTTAAAATATATGCAGGAAGAGGTAGTGATGTTTTTTAGGGGTTAATTTCAAAAGTGCTCACTTTATCGTGAACAACCTTCAACGAAATTTATACTTGATTTTAAGGCTTGAATCTACTTTCGTTTGGCACCAAAAATCAACGCTCTGGGACGTCATCGGAGTCGCGAGCAGTGATGCCCAGAAATTTTCTTCCATTCCCAAATATTTCCCGCCTGTCGTCGCGGGCCCCCACCCGCGTCTCGCGCATGCGCGGCAGCCACTCAAGATCGTGCTTACATCATGGTCGTGTACCCGATCGAACGAGAACACATTTATTTCAATAGGTTTATCGGTCACGTAGTTATGTGGTAGGAAACGAGCATCCTGCAAACGTTATCTTGCCGTTCACGTTCTTCTACCCGACGCATCTGTCCGATATCAAAGACGTATTCGCGGCAGATCACGTGTGCCTGGAGGGGAAAATTACATGCCTGCGCGCAACTTGTTTAATAGGCGCTTCCTTCGCTTTTGTTGAAGAACGCGCCTTATCTTGAACGCAGTCATCGATGCTGCAGGTACACCGCAGCGCCAAGGCCTATAGGTAGGGCCAGTGACTTTTCGCGTAAAATTCTGAGCACACAGTAGACTTCAAAACTATATACACACTTCAGCTGTTTTTATACCTCCATTGGCTGCTGGTACCGTGTCCGTCTTTGACCAAGCCACTCAGGACTAANTGTTTTTATACCTCCATTGGCTGCTGGTACCGTGTCCGTCTTTGACCAAGCCACTCAGGACTAAGTAACTCCGACAGCGAACCTTTGTGATTCGTGCGCAAACGGTTGACACGGGCCAGAAATTTGTTTAGCCAATCAAANGTAACTCCGACAGCGAACCTTTGTGATTCGTGCGCAAACGGTTGACACGGGCCAGAAATTTGTTTAGCCAATCAAAGAAGCTGGACGACCATACAGTACTTTGGACTGTATCCTGTCTCAAAATTTTTTCGCGAAATATCACTGCCTCTATCTATAGGTAGGGACTGGAAAATTTCGCGAATTCATTTAAGGACAAGATAGAAGTCAAATGCGTGTACATTTCTGACATGTTTGCAATTTTATCACTCTTTATCAGACACGCCCAGGTGAGCTCCAAGCCACTAACAGACCTGCGCAGAAACAAGCACCGATTCCCTTTCCACCTGGGGGGGGGGTGGGAAGTTCACTTAATGAATCAGTGAATACTACACCGAATCAGTTGCTGAAATCAACATTATTTTACCTTTATTTTGTCGCCACATATGTGTACGATATGGTTGTTTCAAATAAATGTATATACGAGATGTGTTAAAAAAAATAAGGCGTTTTTGCAAATTTCGAAGGTTACGTANGGTTGTTTCAAATAAATGTATATACGAGATGTGTTAAAAAAAATAAGGCGTTTTTGCAAATTTCGAAGGTTACGTATATTCGATTATCGATTGTTTTTATTGCTATGTTGGTAAACATGTCCCCAACATATGTTGACATTATCAGCCATTTTGCATTGTTAGTTTGTTTGTGAAATATATAAAGATTAGACGTGTTTTGGTGTGCTTGGCGATTTTTTGCCATCGCAAACAATGGATCACACAATCTGTATTAACAACACCGTAATCATGCCTCAGCCACCATATTCACCGGACGAGGCCCCCTGCGACTTGTTCCTGTTCCCNACCGTAATCATGCCTCAGCCACCATATTCACCGGACGAGGCCCCCTGCGACTTGTTCCTGTTCCCAAAACTGAAGAGACCAATGAAAGGACGGAGGTTTGCCACGATTGAGGCGATAAAGACCTGGGAGGCTTCAATGCGATACCAAAATGCGCATATCACAAGTCCTTCGAGGATTGACAAAAAGCGCTGGCACAAGTGTGTTATATCTGAAGGGGATTACTTTGAAGGGGACAAAATAGATATTGATGAATACATAAATTTTTATCGAGACAAAGTCATAAAATTACAAGTTACCTTATTTTTTGAACATACCTCGTATGGCCGGCCGTTCAATATAAATTCGATCACTAAAACCTTTAGTTTTGACAGAGTTTCAAACCCATACCTCTAGTCCCGGAGCTCTGCATCTGTGATTCATCGGCTACTGTGGCTGACAGCTTTAAATTAAGATTTCTTGATTTATCAGTCTTTAAAGTATGGCGTGTGCGTAGATAAATATTTGCACGTTTTTCATCATTGTTTTTTTTCTGTGGAAATTATTCCGTAAGAATTGCTCTTTCCATTGTTAAGCATCAATTAACTCACTAATGAACATTTTTACTATTCTGGTTGNTTATTCCGTAAGAATTGCTCTTTCCATTGTTAAGCATCAATTAACTCACTAATGAACATTTTTACTATTCTGGTTGACAGGAAAATCACAAATTTGGAACTGATATATGTGGTTTAATTGATCCATCAGGCGAAAAGCAAACCACTGATAAATAGCGAATGTAACCCCGTTGAATAACCAGTGGAAAATGTCACTGAATTAATAAGTGAATTAAAACTGACTTTTTTTTTCACTAAATCGTCAGTGTTGACTGATTGAAGTAGTTAAATTCTCACTGATTCCGTTTTTAGAGTGTAACTCTTACCACCTTCTCGCTTGTCCATCTCACGCACGGAAAACTCACACACAGAAAACTCACACACGGAAAACAGCTCGTTATAAGCAGTTCCGTTAAAGGGACTTCCTAGTAGAACATTGTCTGTAAAATTAGTTTTTGGGCACATACGCTTATTTCAGTAAATCATCTTTGAGGAAACGTTAAAACGATGTTATACAGCTGCCACTTTTTTTGCATTTATGCTTTTAAACACTTTCAAAAAAGAATATTGTGAAAATATTCTCAAACAACTTTTTTTGTGGCTTTCCTGCGCAATTTCCTTGTGGGAAAGGAAGGAAATAAGTACAAAGTGGCATTTGTAGCTTAATCCATTGGTTTACGTCGCGACTCTCACAGACTAATTTGCGAGAAATTTGCCAGCCTGTGCAATTAAGAATGCATGTTTCTATAGTTTTCGGGTGTGCTCTTTCGATTGAATTATGTCTGGTGAGAGTGGTGTTAGCAGTTTCTGAGTTATGTGTGTTATTTAGGGTTATACCGGAAGTTAATTTTAATACCGAATTATGGACTGTAAGAGGACATAAGTAATTGTTTTCTGAACAGTTTGATGCTTACATTCACCAAGTCTTTTGAAAACAGTTTTCTGGACCTAAAAAATTTTACCTCAGAGGAGGAGGTGGGACGTTTGGTTCATTTTTGGCATTTTTCAATTTCTCTTAAAAATTTCTCAATTAATCGGATCTGTTTGGATATCGCATTATAGAGGATTTAAATGGAAGTCCAACGATTTGACGATCGTTCAAATCGGGTAAATGGTTCGCGAGGAATGAAGGGTTTAAGTTCACTGAAGATTCCTTCAAGGTACTCATTATTTAGTTGTAATTTTTTCTCGTCTTATTTTGCCAGACTGTGTAAATAAGATTTCATATCCCTGTAGTTTTCGGGGGCGCTCTTTCGATTGAAATGCGTATGGTGAGTGTGGTGTCAGCATTATCTGAGTTGGGAATTTTTATAGGGTTGTTCCGACAGTAAATCATATATCTAATTTGCATAGCGCAGCTTTAATAAGATCCTTAGTAAGATCCGTCGCAAAGCATCCCTGTATAGTCCGTTTAGAGTAAAATGTCAGACTTGACTGAACTCGGACTGGAGTCAGCACGGAACGAACCTGAAGCGAACAAAGACAGAAAATGTGTTAATAGTAAAATTTTCAATCCGGATTGGCGTGTAAAGATTTTGCGAACTCTGAGCGAACCTGGACTGAAAATTTCGTAAACATATTTCGGCAACACCGTGAAACGTTCAATGATGTGTTTCCTACATTACATCTAACAAAAACTCAACTTTCGTCTCCGACCAAATATTTCTTTGTTCCTTCCTATCCCTTTCTTTTTCGCCTCACTTTACTTCCAGAAAGAGCCTAACCTCTTGCAAACAAACTAACGAGTCAATACCGGCGACCACGGTTTTCATTTCACTCCGGTGAGTGTTTAGAGTATACTTTTCAATACGGATTCCACGTTCCGGTCCACCTTGACAACTGGACGAGGTTATCTCACTCCTCTCTTACTTCAGTCTACCCCTGATCTGTTTATACGTACGTTTCAATCGGGAATCTTCAGTCAACTCTAGGTTCAATCCGGAATGAAATTTTACTCTAAACGAACTTATTGTAATACGCGACCTTGAGGTATTAAAAAAAAAATTATTAGGGATTCCCTTTAAGCCGAGATTCTCCGCAGGGTGGCTCGCCTTCGTGTCATCTGCTTTTNTTATTCCGTAAGAATTGCTCTTTCCATTGTTAAGCATCAATTAACTCACTAATGAACATTTTTACTATTCTGGTTGTCAGGAAAATCACAAATTTGGAACTGATACATGTGGTTTAATTGAGCCATCAGGCGAAAAGCAAACCACTGATAAACAGCGAATGTAACCGTTGAATAACCAGTGGAAAATGTCACTGAATTAATAAGTGAATTAAAACTGACTTTTTTTTCACTAAATAGTCAGTGTTGACTGATTGAAGTAGTTAAATTCTCACTGATTCAGTTTTTAGAGTGTGACTCTTACCACCTTCTCGCTTGTCCATCTCACACACGGAAAACTCACACACGGAAAACTCACACACGGAAAACAGCTCGTTATAAGCAGTTCCGTTAAGGGGACTTCCTAGTAAAAGATTTTCCGTAAAATTAGTTTTTGGGCACATACGCTTATTTCAGTAAATCATCTTTGAGGAAACGTTAAAACGATGTTATACAGCTGCCACTTTTTTTGCATTTATGCTTTTAAACACTTTCAAAAAAGAATATTGTGAAAATATTCTCAAACAACTTTTTTTGTGGCTTTCCTGCGCAATTTCCTTGTGGGAAAGGAAGGAAATAAGTACAAAGTGGCATTTGTAGCTTAATCCATTGGTTTACGTCGCGACTCTCACAGACTAATTTGCGAGAAATTTGCCAGCCTGTGCAATTAAGAATGCATGTTTGTATAGTTTTCGGGTGTGCTCTTTCGATTGAATTATTTCTGGTGAGTGTGGTGTTAGCAGTTTCTGAGTGAGGTGTGTTATTTAGGGTTATACCGGAAGTTAATTTTAATACCGAATTATGGACTCTAAGAGGTCATAAGTAATTGTTTTCTGAACAGTTTGATGCTAACATTCACCAAGTTTTTTGAAAACCGTTTACTGGACCTAAAAATGTTTTCCGAAGAGGAGGGGGTGGGGCGTTTGGTTCATATTTTGGCATTTTTCGATTTCTCTTAAAACTTTCTCAATTAATCGGATCTGTTTGGATATCGCATTATAGAGGATTTAAATGGAAGTCCAACGATTTGACGATCGTTCAAATCGGGTAAATGGTTCGCGAGGAATGAGGGTTTTAAATTCACTGAAGATTCCCTCCGGGCACTCATTATTTGGTTGTCATTTTTTCTCGTCTTCTTTTGCCAGACGGTGTAAATAAGATTGCATATCTCTGTAGTTTTTGGGGGCGCTCTTTCGATTATAATGTGTATGGTGAGTGTGTTGCCAGCATTTTCTGAGTTAGGTATTTTTTTATAGGGTTATTCCGACAGTAAATTACATATCTAATTTGCATAGTGCAGCCTTAATAAGATCCTTAGTAAAAATCCGTCGCAAAGCTTCCCTGTATAGTCCGTTTAGAGTAAAATGTCAGACTTGACTGAACTCGGACTGGAGTCAGCACGGAACGAACCTGAAGCGAACAAAGACAGAAAATGTGTTAATAGTAAAATTTTCAATCCGGATTGGCGTGTAAAGATTTTGCGAACTCTGAGCGAACCTGGACTGAAAATTTCGTAGACATATTTCGGCAACACCGTGAAACGTTCAATGATGTGTTTCCTACATTACATCTAACCAAAAATCAACTTTCGTCTCAGACCAAATATTTCTTTGTTCCTTCCTATCCCTTTCTTTTTCGCCTCACTTTACTTCCAGAAAGAGCCTAACCTCTTGCAAACAAACTAACGATTCAATACCGGCGACCACGGTTTTCATTTCACTCCGGTGAGTGTTTAGAGTATACTTTTCAATACGGATTCCACGTTCCGGTCCACCTTGACAACTGGACGAGGTTATCTCACTCCTCTCTTACTTCAGTCTACCCCTGATCTGTTTATACCTACCTTTCAATCGGGAATCTTCAGTCAACTCCAGGTTCAATCCGGAATGAAATTTTACTCTAAACGAACTTATTGTAATACGCGACCTTGAGGTATTAAAAAAAAAATTATTAGGGATTCCCTTTAAGCCGAGATTCTCCGCAGGGTGGCTCGCCTTCGTGTCATCTGCTTTTTGCGTGGTGTTTGACATCTGTCGCAGAAATCGGGAAATTTGATTCGCGTCTCCAATGACATTGCCAACTATAGTTTTTTCGCGGTTTCTTCACACTTTTTGAATGGAACCTTTGAAAATTTACCTCATGTATAATGTGTTTGTTTGTTTCCAAAATACGTCATTTATCACAAGCGTTTTATACCTACTCGTGTTAACATAAATGTAACTTATTTCTGGTTAAATCGAGATTTACTTATTATTTATCTATAAATTATAACATTTCATTTGTAATGAAATGAATAAAACAGGGAGAGAATAGGTGAGATGGTAATACTTAGTAATAAATAGATCTTATGCGAAATATGATTACACAGAGTGCGCAAGAATGTGGCGCGTTGTCCCCTTGGTGTGAAATTCTAGACTTCGCGAAGTTTTGTTTGCACGAGGCGGATGGATATCTAGGAAGTAGAACTTCAGCAGGGCTTCAGAAAAGTCGTAAGTAACCGTGAATGGGCTGTGCGCGCATCACCAACGTCTCATTGTACCCAGCTTGTGTGAACTTGGATCGCCGCAGGGTTGCAGGACAAGTAACACGTGACGAATCTTCTCTCAGCAGCGATAGCTGTACGTTGCAACCGTTTCTATTGAAAATTTATGTTACTTCGTTTTGCTATTCTTTCAAGTAAGATATGATTATTTAATTGCCACATTTCTGATTTTCCACAACCTAAAGCCCCCTACTACACTGTCAAATTTTCTCATTCAAATCTGGATAATAATAAAATATTAAGACGAAGTTCAGGTATTAAATTTTGCCATCCGTCAAATTTTTTCAATTAATCTTGCATGTGTTAGAAAATATGCCACACTGTAAAAAAAATTTAATTTGACTGGGTAGTAAGAATTTTAATTAAACATGAGTATCACAGCAGGATAACGTTTTTTAATTATAACCATAACATTGTTTTGGTTGATAATAATTATTTACCATTTTAAAGTTTATTGGGGTTGTATATAATTTTTTGTGTGCTTGATTATGATTCGCCGGACTCGTCAGACATCCTATACAAGTGAAAACAGAACCGGAATACAAATCTATGCAAACCGGAGCCATCAAACGTTTTCAGGCATATAGGGTGGGTGGTGTTTGTGAAGTTTTGGCGAGGTCACAAACTTCCAAGTCTATTTAACCAAAGTTATTGGAAGCAGTGCGACGGAAATATTAGACAAGTGTGACAGGGGTTTTTTAGTGTCACGCTCTACGATCTAAACAGTTAAAACGGTTTCGAGTAATCGAAATTGACTGCAGACCCGTTGAAACTGCTCCACTCGAATCAGCGAAATTCTACGCATCATGTAGGTTACCAGAGCGTGCATCGCAACAGGCCTAATTCAGCTGTCTTTAACATCTGCGTTTGTGTGTGCGCTTGCTCACGTCACAAATGGGAGTAAAAAGGGAGGAATAACGTCAGTTTAGTTCTCTAGTTTACGATACCAAGCGGTACGTCGCCGAAAGTCATCACTCTGTGCAGTGCGCTCGTTCTCGAACGATTAATCGATACTTTCCGCGATGACGATGGAGGACAAAGCGACAAAGTTTTTTGTTAATAACGGAGGGTTGGTACTGTAAGGACGGAATGGAGACTTGCACACAGTGCTTATCTTTAAAGCCTTTTCGAAATGGTAGGAAAACTAGGACCCTTCAATAACACTCTATCTCCTTTACTGTTCGATCAGAAATGATCGCCGTGTAATAATGCTTTCATAATCCTCCCGAGTCCTGACAGACTGCATCACTGATTTGACGCTCCTAAACAGTGATTTTTACTGACACCTAGTGAATTGCACCCTGCCAGTGAAACTTAGTGCAATTCTCTGATTCGCCAGTATGATAACAGCTCATTCTGTAGAGTAATTCTACTGTTTGAAAACACTGATTAAGATTTAGAGTGTACGGGGTGGGGTGGAAGTGGAGGAAACCGCTCTATACCCTTCTCCACGGTTTTTGTAGGCTGGAGACGATCGTCATTGTATGTATAGTACGTTCGCGGTTTCTTCACACTTTTCGAATCAAACCTTTGAAAAATCATTTCACGTGTTGCGTGTTGCGTACTTGGTTGTGTCCTTAATGTGTTGTGTATCATAAACGTTTCGTAATTGTCTTGTGTTCACATAAAAATGCCTTTTTTTTGTGATTTATTAAACATTTAATTATATTTCATCTATAAATTATATAAGAAGTATTGTATAATTTAAATTAACAACAACGGGGATATAATAGATGTGTAGGTAATACCTAGTACGAAATGGTTCTTATGCAAAATCTTATTGAACTGAGCGCACACCAATGAGGAGTATTGTTCCTTCTGTGTAATTTTCTAGATTTGATTAACCTTTGTTTGCATGAGGCGGAGGAATATCCTTGGAGAACTTCAGCTAGGCTTCTGAAAAGTGTGAGGTAACCGTGAATATACTATAGATAATTATTTTCAGCGTATGCTCGTCAGGCTATATTTGTGTATGATAAAAAGCACAACATTTTAAATTCTTTGAGAATGTCTTGCTTAGTTGTAGTAAAGTAATAAAAAGAGAAAAATTCTTACGTCATAACGTAATGTTGTAAATACCCCTTCGGTCGCCATAGAACTTGTAATATTGTAGATTGTGAAGGGATAGCAAAACAACAAGTGCAATCGCCAACTACAGGCGGACGAATTGACAAACTCGCAGGCGACCACGCACAAAAAANCAACCGATAAGCCGTTATCTACATGATTTTTCATAACAAATTACGATATCGACCATTTTCCTGACTGTATGACCAGTATCGTCTAACATGTTGACCTTGAAGCCTCTCTGGTTTGTATTAGATCCGGTTGCAAACGGTCCCAGCTGGTAAACCTCGAGATAGACGAGAACCTAGTTCGTGATCACGTATGAACACTTAATTTTTTCAAAAGTTCTTGCACAATACGCCTACGAATATGCTATCTATCCTTAAAACCTAGGCTTACATCGAACATCGTTACGTTTACTTAAATACAGTGATTACACGCAAATGTAGAACTGGAGACAGGTGTGTTTTGTCATCTGTTGATTGCGCAGTTTCAAAGTCTTGATGTTCTATCTGCAAGTCGAATATATTTGCTGCACATGTGGTTATTTACGTTGCTATAAGTTTAATGTTGGTATGTCCTCATCGTTGAAGTTACCGTGTTATTGTTTCAAACCGAAATGTGTTATGTCTTCAACGTCCGTTCTTACCCTGATATTGCAGAAACACGAGCACAATATTTATTTGCTACCAAGAATAGCAATACACAGTCAATAAAACGTTAAGGCACGAAAATACTTCTGCTAGGTCTTTGTCGTAATCAGTGCGCTACATATTGCAGTAGTTTATGGTGAAACACCTGCAAGTTCTTGGCAGGGATTTTGTTTAACGTTTATTTCAAAAGTCCTCAGTAACCGCAAAGATCGTGCTAAAATTGAATTAATCGTAATCGATACTAATGTAATAAAGCGGAAGAGTTTGTTTGTTTGTTTCAACGCGCTAATCTCTGGAACTACCAGTCGGGTTTGAAAAATTATTTTTGCATTTGATAGCTCGTTTCTTGACGAAGGTTATAGGCTATTCAACATCACGAAACGACCCTTAGAAGCCGAGCAAAAAAAAAGAAAGTCATAAAAAACGCTAAGAGAAAACGAAGTAATAGCGCGGGCGGGCAATGCGATGCGGTGAGTCGGTGGCCGAGGGCGGTCACCCGACGAGAACCGAACAAGAGCCGAGCCGAGCATTACCGAGAACAGCCGAACTGTGCACGTCTACGAGGTACTATGCCGCGCGGCTCAGACGCGTGGTCGGCTCCATTCGCAACAGTCACGTCCTACACGGAATTTGTTTCAGCTTATATACGGTGGTTCAATAATTTTAATTTTTTTTTATTTGGTGAGTCACTACTAGAAAGTAGTTATTTAAAAACAGGTTTCACATTGTTTTTAACGTTTAATTTGTAAATCTAATATATAAAATTCTCCCGTCACAGTGTTAGTCACTGAACTCCTCCGAAACGGCTGGACCGATTTTTATGAAATTTTTTATGTATACTCGGTAGGTCTGAGAATAGATTTGTAACTCTTTTTTACACCCCTAAGTAATAAGGGTAGCCACCCCCAAACAATTTTTTTTTATTGTTTGAACAACATTTTTATTTTTTATTTTTTTATGATGTGGCATGAAAAAATGCATACCCCCCTAAATTTTCACCCTTCTGCCACCAACACTTATTTTTTATAGCGATATTAGTAATTTAATAAATTTTACCCTAGGTCGATAACTGATCAATTATCATTGATCATTTCTCGTTCTAGGTTACAATTTATTCCCACCAGGTGTCTCCCAGTGACACAGCAAAACAACGTTTGCCGGGTCAGCTAGTACTTATATATAAACACATTGTTGTATCTATTAGAATTTTTATTTTATTTTTATTTAGTTGGTTAGTACTTAGTAATTAGGTAGGAAGGTTACAGTTTATGTTCTTTATCTGTTAGGTTTGCAGTTCAGGCATAAGTATCACTACATTCGTTTTTTTTTTCGAATTTAATTGTTTTGTTTGATTATAGATTATTAATACTAAGTAAAATTCAACTTTATTTAAAAAAAAAAAAAACCTCAACAATAATTATGTAGTCCACGCGAGCAAAGCCGTGGGCACAGTTAATAAGAACTATACTCATAGCCACAAACATAATCAAAAAACGCCTTGCTGCATGCAGTTGACGTGATAATGTCGGATTTTTTTCATTTCCTGTCCAACCAGATTTCACTTCTCAACGAGAAGTTTTGCAGCCGTGTTTTCGATTTAAGTTGGCTATCTTGACATATAGATATCTTCCCTAAATATTTTTATCCTTACAAATTTTTATCTATTTACGTTTTTCTACTTTTGCTTATTTTCTAAAACTAAATATAATTTATAAAGCAAAACATGAACACGAGTCAAATGAATGTCAACTCGTGCACGGAGTGGCGTGGATTGGAGAGATTTGGGCGGCTATCAACATCAAGTTCTTGAGAGCCGACGAGGGGTGAAGTGAGATGAGTATGGAGCAGCGCTGGAACGCAAGGGCGGAGGAGACGGGAGATCCCCGAGAAAACCCGCTGATACGGCGGCATCGTCCGGCACGATTCTGGGAGCGACACCGCTGGGAATGGAGCCCGGTTCGTCCGGGTGGGAGGCGAGTAGTCTGACCACCACACCACCGCGGCCCCCTTCCGTGCACGTAAATGTGACTTATACACTGCTATATGTCAAGGACGCTGCTTACCAATTCTTCAGCTGCGGAATTTAAATGGCAAATAAATCTTAAAGAAGTTCCTTCATAAATTTTAAAGATGACCGTTTCAAACGGAATTTTTTCTGTGTGGCATTCCTTAAGGAATACTAACTAGCACGTTAAACAATCCTGCAAACTTTTATGTTTAATTATATTTTTTGCAAAATAAAATTAACTTCAAAATGTATACTATACAAAAAAAAAGTAAATTTTTTTTGTAAGTAAAGTAACATTGGATATTTATGTTTAAACTTAAGCATTGAGAAGGGCATTCTTTAACACCGATTCTCCATTTCAACTTCGCGGCTGTATGCTTAATTGTCGACACAGTTATCTCACGAGAAAGTTACAATCTCGCCAACTTGCTACGTAACTGTGCAGTAACGACGGTTATACGTGTATGCTCGCGGCAACGGTGCTTCTCGGGTGACTGGTCATCGCCACTTCAGATAGCAGCGCGGGGCTCGAGCGGGCTGCAAACAAACGAAGCACGGCTCGGCGCGACTGCGCACGCGCGCCACGCACGGAGGTAGCCGACCTTCCACGAACATTCCCGAGGCGTGGGGGAAGTCGCAGATCGTCTTGCGTTCGACCGGAGGCCGAAGCTTCGTGCGCGATTGCAACGCCCTCCTTCTCCACGGAGATCCCCAGGTCAGCGACGTCGTGGGAGGGTGTTAACGTACAACACACGGAGGAGGTTTCGCNTCCCGAGGCGTGGGGGAAGTCGCAGATCGTCTTGCGTTCGACCGACGGCCGAAGCTTCGTGCGCGATTGCAACGCCCTCCTTCTCCTTGGAGATCCCCAGGTCAGCGACGTCGTGGGAGGGTGTTAACGTGCAACACACGGAGGAGGTTTCGTCGCAGCAGCGGGCGCCGTAAAAATAGCTCTCGTGCGCGGCTGGCGAGTTTCCAACGACGGCGAGCCCCTCGACCTTTGAATTCGCCGCGTCACACGCCACGGGCTGTTTCGTTGCGGACTGACAAGACTACCAGGTAAGCAGTAGTTTTAAGCGTTTCCTTCAGTTAACGTCTTCGCCCGTCTGTGAATCGGACGAGCGAAACCGGACTACAGCTGCCAACTGCCCCGTACCGCAAAATAGATTTTCCCGTATCCTGTGGCTGAAAAAAAAATAACCCGTAAGGGTACGGGACGGGACGTCAAATATCTCGTATCTCAGACTCCTTCGAAAATAACTTAGTATTACTAAACACGGTGTCGCGATTTAACCACTTCCGAGATTACAGGTGGGTTAATTCAGAGGTTCTAACAAAATTTCCATTCATAGTTAGTTGCCTTTGACGCCGGCAGATGGCATGCATCAAGTGCGTTCGTGAAAGTAAAGTATTTTGTGGAGTGGTACTGAAAATCTGTGGAGTTCTTGCAGACCAAATGTTTTAATACAAATGAATTTCTCCTGTTTCATAAATTTTCAAATAATAATATTATAAACGCGAAAGTAAGTTCATAATTTGTTGAGCCACACAAGAAGTGGTTTAGATATTTCACTGCTACTAAGTGTTATCACGTTTAGAGTTTAATAAGGATTTGTAAATTATTTATTATTCCTGCTCACAACGCCAATCTACAAAGAGTTTACATCATAATTTTAAAGGTCTGGCGGCCCCCAATAAGAAACCTATTGAGTGTGGATTCTGTAAAAAATTTATTGTTATCTCAGTTATATTTCAAATAATTGAGTATAAATTAGTTTTATGAGCGGTGGGTGCGTAAAAAAGAAAGAAATTCTTCATTTTACCAATAATTTCAATCACTCAGTGGTGAAAAAAAAAAATTCTCAGGATCATATCCAATTATCTTTGTGATATATTAATATTAAAGGCAGTGATAGGCTAATTGTACTTTTATACTGTTGGGATGATATTATGCATTTGTTTTATATTTAAAAATCCGTTGATAAATGTTTCAACTTAGTACATATTATTATTAGCTATTATAAATAAATCGATTTCTGGCGTGCTGCCTGTATTTTAAAAAGTGCACTCTTTTGTAACCTTGACATTCTGGCAACTCTACCTCCTAATTAAGCGAATATTGGTTGTTTTGATGACCTTGAAATCGAACACAGGAATTTGAATTTGGTGCACACAAGGACGGACAGTGTCCTGAAATAATATGAGTGACAATTGCATGAAATTTCTTTTTGAGATAACACAATTGGGCTTCTAGATGGATATTGCTACAACAGAAATGACAGCCCAAGTGCAGAGTGGACACACGTGTTATTTAACACCACTTCACTTTCTTAATCACTCGCGATATCGCGTTATCAGCTGCACGCGTGGAGAAACACGATTTTCACTTTCCGCGGCACTTTGCAAGTCGATGGACGCGATATTGTCAATGCTCAGCTAGCAGAAGCATTACGTACGGCATTCAAACAATGTTGTACCTGACAGTTAAGCAGAAAAAATCAACCCGTCAAATAAAAATGCATTACAACTTCATTTTGTCCCGAAACCTGGTCAGTTCCTTCAGGATTCGCTTTTCTTTTAGACAATGGTATCGCTATTCCTAATTTGGTTTCATGACGCTTGTTTAAATATCTCATTCCAACCAGTCGCATACCTACAAACAGCATTAATATTAAAAGTATTTGCGTCTCATAACATGATTACATTTTGCAGATGACTTGCGCATAAAACATTTTTGACTCTCTCATTCGCTGTTGAATGTACACTCCAGCATCAACGGACTGAAACTATTAAATCAATACACTTGTGTTCTTTTTTTTTTTGTTGCACATAAGATAGAAAACGCCAACAACATGACAATTTCTGGTACAAATACATTTGACAACACTAATTCTTCCTTGATAACGACAATCGCATTCACAAGTTATACCGTAACAACTTAACTTATTGGAATTGCACAGATGGCACCTTCTAGCAAGCAAATATCTTGTCTTTTCTGTTTTTTAATTATTATAACTTTACACTCGTTTTCGAGAATACTGTCCATAATAGCGAAAGACGTTCTGGGCGTAGTTCAGGCGAATTGGGATTACCAAACAACTTATTATTATGAAAATACATGCTTTTAATTAACGCTAAAATGTCTTCAGTGCTCCAAATCGCTGAATCTAACTGTATATCTGTCGGAACTGTCAGATTGGAATCAGTGAAATTACACTATATTTTTTTAGTTATTAGTTTAGACCCGGAAATCTCGCGGATTCGTTCTTCATCAAGCTAGACTCCACAATCCTTTATGTATTCGAGCTTCTTAAAGTTGTTCATTTGCTGTTTGTTATGGTGTGATCAGGCCTTAGCTGAACGGCTTGCCTGATCACACCTTCAAACATTAAACCTGGAAACTAGCGGGATTGAAACGCCACCATTTGGTCGTCGATCCTTGCGAAAGAAGACAGTTGCAGAAATCCCCTCCACCGGTCACTGAGCGGGGCCGCAGAACCACGCGCTTGATATAGGCCGGCGTAACACCCGGAACAGCGTCTTTTCGTCTTTAGTCCTTTGAACATCGACCCGACCAGCGAAGCAGACCAGGAAGATGGGTGTGTCCGGCCGGCGTTAACCGTCTCGCAGAATCAGCCTCCGGCTGCAACAAGGTGATGACTTTCCAGTTAGGTTTAATAAAAATGGCGTGAATCATAATGTATTTAAATAACCATCTTGGTATTCAATTTAAAACTCCCCCGATAAATAGTCATTTAAATAGCAACTGTATAATCATCATGTAATAAAACCTCATTAGATACTGTTGTGCTCTACCAAATCATGAGTCATTATTTAGCTACGCCCAGCATACTCTCACATTGACATACTACATTGTTACTAGTTTGTAACATGTTGCTCTAGTTTAACTCCAGATCAGGTAGCACCGGTATTCGATACTTGTTTTCTTGGCAGGACCGTTGAACGTGGTCCGGGGCGTGTCTGACAAACTACGGTCCAATAGAAGCAGATACTTCCATTCAACATGTGGTTGAAGTTTAACTTGTCTTCAAATGAATCAGCAAAATTTCCGATCTCTAGTAATTAGTATTCGCTGATCTAATAGTGATATATTTCATTACTAGTGAATTAAACAGGCTTGACAAACAATCATCAGTGCATTAGATTGATTCGCCAGTATGTTAAGACTTACTGGAATTGTGACGGCTTCTAACCGACACATGAAAACAGCAGATCCATCTCTACTTACTCAGCTGATTAAATCTTCCCCGACTAAATAGAGACANCTAACCGACACATGAAAACAGCAGATCCATCTCTACTTACTCAGCTGATTAAATCTTCCCCGACTAAATAGAGACACCCCCTCCCCCGAAGTATGGCTTAAACAGGGTAGTTTGATCTCTTTTCAGGTTTGCACAGGAATAAATGTGAGGTTTTTCTCACTACAAAATATGATTTTCTCNAGGGTAGTTTGATCTCTTTTCAGGTTTGCACAGGAATAAATGTGAGGTTTTTCTCACTACAAAATATGATTTTCTCAAAACGAGTACCCATGCAAAGTATAAATATATTTTTTAAACCCCAAAATATATACAACATTTTACCCTGACTTGATACAAACTTATATTTTGAAATCATTTAAAGCAGTATCCCCCCATCACCCTCTTTATCTATTTTGGTAAGGAATAGAGTTCCGACCTATTTATGTTTCTGGCCCTGCCTCTTCCTTCAAGAGGAGAACGCGAGCCTTATATTTAATTAACACCCCCTTCTAGAAGGATTTATAATTTTCAATTATCATAAAGAGCCCTTGCTGACTTCACAAGCTGGCCCCGCGTCGTCCGTTGTCATGGTGACGCGCAGGGTCACTGCTGCTACAATGGCAGGTTATCAAGATTTAAGTGAATTCGAACGTGGTTTTATAGTCGACACACGAGAGACGGGACATAGCATCTCCGAGGTAGCGATAACATTTGGATGTTCGGGTACGACCATTTCACGAGTGTACCGTGAACATCGGGAATCCGGTGAAACATCACGTCTTCGACATCGCTGCGGCCGGGAAAAGATCGCGAAAGAACGGGACAAAGGACGACTGACGAGAATCATTAAACGTGACAGACGTGCAACCCTTTCTCAAATTGGCGCAGATTAGATTTGTGGACGGCCCTGCAGGATTTGTGGTGCGAATCGCCTCCTGCATACCTTCAGACATTAGTCGAGTCCATGCCACGTCGTCTNGGGGGGGGGGGGGGGGGGGGGGGGGGGGGGGGGGGGAGCTACACGATATTAGGTAGGTGGACCATTTTTTTTTTTTACCCTTCAGTGTATATCGCCAGCTCTCAAGCCGGCGCCCTGTAGTTAGCGGTAAGACGGGGAGCTCGTACTCATGTAAGCCAAGTGTACATCGGTACTTCCCACGTAGGTTACGTTTGTCGTCGGGGGTGATGTCTATATAGTGAATTTGGTGGCTGTAACTTTAACAGTTTGGAAATGACAGCCAACTATGCTGATAGGAAGGCTTAAGGCATAGTTGACTCTGCGGTGCTTTTTTGACGTCGGGGGTGATGCCTATGTTAAGAATTTAGTGTCTGTATCTTAAACAGAACGGAAATTACAGTCAACTATGCTTATAAGTAGGTCTAGGTAGGGCATGCTTGACCCCGCAGCCCTTTTAGTTGTCGGGTTTGATGCCTATGTTATGAATTTGGTGGGTGTATCTTAAACAGATCGGAAATTACAGTCAACTATGCTTATAAGTAGGTCTAGGTAGGGCATGCTTGACCCCGCAGCCCTTTTAGTTGTCGGGTTTGATGCCTATGTTATGAATTTGGTGGGTGTATCTTAAACAGATCGGAAATTACAGTCAACTATGCTTATAAGTAGGTCTAGGTAGGGCATGCTTGACCCCGCAGCCCTTTTAGTTGTCGGGGTTGATGCCTATGTTATGAATTTGGTGGGTGTATCTTAAACATATCGGAAATTAAAGCCAACTTTGCTTATAGGCGGGGTTAAGTCATAATTGAAGGGTGCGTGGTGCGACTCTAGGCTAGCTTGTGTGAGCTGGCTTCGCTCCGTGTCGTTCTGAATGCATGGACAAGTTGCAGATACAGAAGTGCGCGCGCGTGTACGTGACCGCTTGCATGTGCGACGTAGTAGAATTGTATGTATGTCTGTATGGATGCATATTACATAGGCCGCCATTTGGAAAATAAGCCTTTCATTAATATTAACTGCATACATTTACATGGCCTACAATAGTTTTACTTACTTACGAAATTTGGTGAAAAATGGTTNTCATTAATATTAACTGCATACATTTACATGGCCTACAATAGTTTTACTTACTTACGAAATTTGGTGAAAAATGGTTAAGTAGTTTTTGAGATATAAAGTAAACGTTTTTTTTTGTTATGTGGTGCTATCTTCCAAAATGGCTGACCAACAGCAATAATTACCTTTGAATTCAATGCTTTTANTTTTTTTTGTTATGTGGTGCTATCTTCCAAAATGGCTGACCAACAGCAATAATTACCTTTGAATTCAATGCTTTTACCTTGCGCTGACTGGCATACAAAATTAGGTTTTTATCGGTGTAATAGTTTCCGAGATATAACTTATAACCCTAAATTTTAAAATGGCTGCCATTTTGAAAGTAATATTCTGGCGTGGTCGAAAAGTATATAAATTAGGTGTCACTACTTAGTACTGTATGCGCACTGAATTTGGTGAAATTTGGTTAACGCGTTCAAAAGTTGAAAAGGCGGGACACACACACGCACCCACACACATATAGACACTCATACTTGCATATTCACACGCACATACACACACACAGTCAGAAAAGTGATCTCATAAGCCTTTCCTCCCTTCGGAAAGGAGGCTAAAAACAGCGAAATTATATTTTTATAAGTATCTACGAACGATGCACGACACGTAAATATTTGGTTAAAACAGAGCAAATTCTCTTCATGTAATAAAGCATATTCTTTTTTAAAAAAATATGCGTCCTTATTTTGTAAGAACTTTAAATGTGTGCACCCAACCATATTATTATGATATTACTTCCATCAATATTGTCAAGAAATCTGTGATCAGCGACTGAAGTTTTAGATTCAAAAAACTGTTCGAAACGAAAATCTTGAAAGTGAACGAGATATTCAAGAAATTGAAAGAGAAAATTGCCGCTATTATAGCGTGTTTATGACAACACATAGCACTCAATGAATTAAATTCAGACTTTGTAATAGTCAAATACAAATAAACCCAGTATCGTGCAATCAAGCACTTGATTTGTTCATCCCTCCTTCCAATTTCAGTTCGTATTAGTTGTTTCTTCGATAGGTTTATTAATTCAGCGTCCACCGCGTTCCGCAAAGTTGGGTGTCCGGCTACCATACCTACGAAATTTGTTCAAAAAATAAGGTGACATGTTATTATGTGACTTTGTCTCGATAAATATTTATGTATTCATCAATATCTATTTTGTCCCCTTCAAAGTAACCCCCCTCAGATATAATACACTTGTGCCAGCGCTTTTTGCCAATCCTCGAAGCACTTATGATATGCGCGTTTTGGTATGGCATTGAAATCTCCCAGGCCTTTAACTCCTCAATCGTGGCAAACCTCCATCCTTTCATGGGTCTCTTCAGTTTTGGGAACAGGANCTCCCAGGCCTTTAACTCCTCAATCGTGGCAAACCTCCATCCTTTCATGGGTCTCTTCAGTTTTGGGAACAGGAACAAGTCGCAGGGGGGTCACGTACGGTGAATACGGTGGCTGAGGCATGATTACTGTGTTGTTAATACAGATTGTGTGATCCATTGTTTGCGACAGCAAAAAATCGCCAAGCACACCAAAAAAGTCTAAACTTATATATGTTACAAACAAACTAACAATGCAAAATGGCTGATAATGTCAACATATCTTGGGGACATGTGTACCAGCATAAAAATAAAAAACATTCGATAATCGAATGTACGTAGGCGTCGAAATTTTGAAAGTCACTTAATTTTTTTAACACATTTCATATAACGTGTCCATCCACTGTCTCTGTAACAGCTGTTCGCTGACTTCGAGGAGAGCATAGGCACAGCATAACGAATTAGTGCGTCAGTGCAGAGATTTGGGCGGCTCTTAACATCGTGATCGTGAGAGCCAATGAGAGTAAAACGAGGTAAATATGGAGGGCGTGGGAAACTGGCAATTCCCGAGAAAACCCGCCGACCAGCGGCATCGTCCGGCATGATTGCCACGTGCGAAAATCCGAGAGCGACCTCGCCGGTAATCGATATCGGTTCGCCTTGGTGGAAGGCGAGTAGTCTAACCACTGTAAACGACCCGGAGCTACACTGAAGAGCCAAAAAAACTGGTATAGGCTTGCGTATGCAAATAACAGAGGTATGGAACCAATCAGAGTAACGCGATGCGGTCGGCAGCTAGATCGGTTACTGCTGCTACAATGGCAGGTTATCAANTATCAAGATTTAAGTGAGTTTGAACGTGGTGTTATAGTCGACGCACGAGAGATGGGACATAGCATCTCCGAAGCAGCGATAACATTTGGATGTTCGCGTACGACAATTTCACGAGTGTACCGTGAATATCGCGAATCCGGTAAAACATCACATCTTCGACACCGCTGCGGCCGGAAAAAGATCGTGAAAGAAACGGGACAAACGACGACTGACGAGAATCATTAAACGTGACAGACGTGCAATCCTTTCTCAAATTGGCGCAGATTGGATTTGTGGACTGCCCTGCAGAATTAATGGTGTGAATTGCCTCCTGCATGCCTTCAGACATTAGTCGAGTCCATGCCACGTCGTCTTGCGGCACTTCTGCGTGCCCGAGGAGCCCTACGCGATATAAGGCAGGTGTGCCAGATGTTTTGGCTCTTCAGTGTATATTCTAGGTTTGTGCAACAGGGAACAGTTGCAAACCCGACACACGTTTTCTCCACTTAGGCATCATAGTTACCACGTGGCTCCTGACGGGATAGACTCATCTCCAAGCAGTCTGCCTGTTAACGTCAGATGTGAAACGCTCGGGTACAGGCCTTCCGTTGAGTAGAGGAAAGCATTCTTGGGTTTTTTTGATATTATCCTAGATAACGGCCTCGTGAGTTGGCCATTTTCTTTTCTCCGCGACGGATTAAACCAAAATTCCGTCGCTAGCGAAACCCTCCTTAAGTGCGCTTATTAAGACGGAGCATTTTGAATGCGCCATAAGCGGTGACATTTTCGGTATTTTTACAGTGAATTATCTGAAAACTGGTTACCAAGATTACTTTTGTAATAATGCACGCAAATAAGATTTTTTTTTACTAAACGTTGCGTGAAAGGTTACAACTAATGATGAATTCTGACAGGCAAACAGGGGCAGCGGTGGCGTAGTGTCCAGGGCGCTCGTCTCCCACCACGGCGATCCGGGTTCGACCCCCGGCGGGTTCACTCCCGGATCTTCGCATGTGGGAATCGTGCTGGACGATGCCGCCTGCCGGGAGGCTTTCTTGGGGTACTCCCGTTTCCCCCGCCGCTCCATTCTAGGGCTTCACTTCTGTCATGCTCGGGGATGACGGTCACCTACGGGTCCCAGCTGGAAAGACCACCACTCGGAGGGTGGTGCCATGCCATGAGTGCACTCCCCACACGCCATTATTATTATTATTATTTCACAGGCAAGGATTGTAAACGCCGAATTTATTATAAACATGGAGTTACAAAAAACAATTGTGTATGTTTCATAAAACGATGTTCTGTGAAGATACAATATTTCTGATGTAGATGCAAGAAAATATTTTGCGATTAGTTTGAAAAGTATTTTTTTTTTTTAAGCGGAAAATATTTTTTACTGTGTAGCAATGTTGGAAACCACTTAATGAAAAGTAATATGCCTTAACGTCGTCTTTGAAGAGTAATGTTAATATTTATGGACACTTAATTAATTTTATCGAAATTTCTGTTTTTATTACGCACATAAAACTATGAATTGGCATATTTAATAACATATTTAGGTTCCTATCAACTTAACAATTTGCTTCATACATGAATAAAGTGAGTAGTTCCAAAAAAATGTAAATTTATTTTTCTTGTGGTGGTAGGTTACAAAACAAGCGGAAATGTATACCCTAAGCAGGGGTTTCAGTAGTGCTAAAGTTACCACGTAAAAATTTTTTCTAGTATGAAGCGTATAAAGAAAATTAGGTATATTACGTTTGCAAGCAGCATAAAAGCCTTTCTCCTTGTTTCAACATTGGACTGACTTTCTGCCAGTAACATATAAATATGCCGTGAATATGATATGAGTTTATAACATCGTTTATGTATGTATATATATGCTTTAAGGCAAGTGTACACCCCCTCTCTCCTATTTCTAACATTATGTAGAATGTTGTCAATGTTATCAAAAGTAATTGATTTGTTTAAAAAGTTGAGTGTTTTTTTTTTTTTTTTTTTTTTTNATATAATTCAAATGTATAAACAAAAATATCATCGCCGTTGACCACGTGATTTTGACAGTTTTCTTGGTGACGAGTACAGAACATTTACGGTAACATACACATTTTCTGAAGCCCTGCGAAAGTTCTACTTTCTGTATACTCCTCCACCTCATGCAAACAAAGCCTAACTAAATATAAAAAAACTACGTCATTGGAACCATTCACCGCATTCATACGCACTGAGTTGAATGATATTTTGCGTAAGAACTATTTCTTACTATCCATTACCAACATACTTCTTTTTTCTCTAGATACATATTTTTATTAAACATAGAAAAAATATAGCTTATCAACAAGATATAAATTAAAGTTCAATTTAAGTTAACGAAAGCATAAAACGATTGCGATTCATGAGATGTTTAGGAAACCACCAAGCACGTTATTCGTTGGGTGATTATTAAAAGTTTTTTTTTTCAAGAAGTGTGCAGAAAAATCGAATAGGCTTTACCTCGTCAATGTCGGGGGCTTTCGTGGGAGACCAAAATCTGTCTTCTTCATCTTTACGGTGTTTAGAAAATAAAAAAACCCAGTAAGCAGAAAGAAGTAAGCAGGATGATTTTTTCCAAAACATTGGCTAATATATAGTCCAACATAATAGAGTTGCTATTGTGTACAGCATAATAATTCTCTGAAGGATGAAAAAATAGTTTAAGGAAGACCTAATTTAGAGGAAAAATAAAATACATTTGAGTTACACGAATAACCACCTAAATAAGAAATATACTAGGCATTGTAATAATCGTAATAAATTGAGATACCACTGAATTTCATCTATAATTACGCTATGCTAAGTTTATGAGCGTACACTGAAAAGCCAAAGAAACTGGTACACCTGCCTAATATCGTGTAGGGCCCCCGCGAGCACGCAGAAGTGCCACAAGACGACGTGGCATGGACTCGACTAATGACTGAAGGTATGCAGGGGGCAATTCACACCATGAATCCTGCAGGGCAGTCCACAAATCCATAGGAGTGCGAGGCGGTGGAGATCTCTTCTGAACAGCACGTTGCAAGGCATCCCAGATATGCTCAATAATGTTCATGTCTGGTGATTTAGGTGGCCAATGGAAGTGTCTAAAGTCAGAAGAGTGTTCCTGGAGCCACTTGGTAGCAACTCTCGACGTGTGGGGTGTCGCATTGTCCTGCTGGAATTGTCCACGTCCGTCGGAATGCACATTGGACATGAATGGTTGCAGGTGATCGGACAGGATACTTACGTATCTGTCACCTGTCAGAGTCGTATCTATAGTCAGTTCACGACTGGAAGAGACTTTCTTGAAGCCCTGCTAAAGATCTACTTTCAAGCCCATTTTGTATCCTTCCGCCAAAGGTAAACAAACATTGCCATGTGGCAGTCACATGGCAATGTTTGCATGCAATGTTTACATTCCACTGTGTGTGTACATGTGTTCGTACATGCACGCACTCATTATAAAATTCATGTATATATTATTAATAGATATTCCACAAGCGTAAAGTTTTTAATCTTGAGAATTTCACACAAAAGAATATGCGATGCAAGCGAAAAACATTTAGTTCTATAAACCCAAAAATGCGAGTATTAAAATTTTGATGTTTCGTGCGTGTGTGTGTGTGTGTGTAGGTTTGATTTTGACTGGGGGGTTGGTTGGGGGAGAAAAACTTTCACTTTGATTACATATTATAGATGTGGCACAATACTTTGCATTGAAATGTGTCAACATTCAAGGAGTCCATCCAATAACATAAACATGGCACCGCCAATCTCTCATAAGCCCCCGGATGGCCGTGCTGTCACGAGGTCAGGAACCGAAGTTCCCATAACTCTTATAGTGGGTTTGCAACAAAAATGCAACCCGACAGACTTAGTTCAAATATTTTAGCCGGCGGAAGCCCGGTGTGTTTATGTTTTAGTTGGGCTCCGGGCCCGTATTTAATGCTGTTAACCTCTGTTGCTATCTTAAAATATTTTTCCAAACAAAAATCTAACTTAAAACTAATACGAAAAGACATTGGTTTCACTAATGTCTAATATTCAAACAATTAAATTGAAACATGTTGCTAAGCAAATGCTTAGAGGAGGAACAAAATAAGTGTGCCACAGATTTTGTAAAGAAATGACAATAACAAATTAAACATAACTAAAAAATGTGGCTCCAGTAAACAAAATATTAGAGAGAACTGTTGTTTACAATAAGTAAAGAAGCCGACAATGGTGTATCCTAACATCTCCAGTTTGCATTAAGTTTAAACATCCTAAAGGCACAAACCGCAGTACTTATAAATACTGTTTATTTATTTAATAGTTAGTTTGAAGTAAAGGTAATAACTTATGGATTGTAGTGATTCATTTTGCTACAGAATTACCATAGATCAAAACAAAAAAGTACATTACCAACTCAAGACAGCAGCAACTATATAATAAAAATTAATACATCCATTTCCACTCCAAAAATTAGAAACCAATTATTAAAAAAAATTACATACCTCAATAGCTGCTCTCTGATGTAGACTGCTACTTTACATATAATGCTATAAAGCAATGCTCAACAACATTACCCTACAATTTAACACTACACAAAAAGATTTTGCAAAAAAAGGATACAGCAAACGGAATGTTGTGCTCCTGCAGCCAATTGATGATGGCATCCTTCCTCCAGCTACTGTTGGGGAACTTCTCCAGCTGAAATCACCACACGATACAACAAATTAAAATGTATTACCCTTGAATGTTGCCAACAGTATGTCTGTTGTATAGAATGTTTGAATTAAGCACAATTCTTTCCAAAACATAAACTTTTAAATAGTTGGTTGGTTGCATAGTATTTATTGGATACCAAATGTATGATTGGAGACTTCTATAATGTGAACGTGATAAGAATGTCTATAACTACTGTGCTAGACATTCTTAAACTTTTTATCATATTACATGTAACTGTTTTCCTGATACCTGTGTTGACTAGCACAGAATCTAACATGTCACAAACAATATAAACATTTTATTTATTCAAAAACAAAAGGTTGGAGCTCACACCTGTGTGCTGTGATATGGTGCATTGTCCATGACGATGACCCTTGTATGTTTTTGGTATCAGTAACTGTAGTTGACCCAGAAACTGAATTATGGTCCTTTTTAAATTAAGCAAATTAGGTTGGCTATGTAGCACTGAAAGTGAAAAATATGACACTGATAATTTACAATAACTAAAAGACAATGGCTGTAGAACAGCGGTGTTGGGGAAATGCATTAATACACAATTGTTTACTTAAAAGATTATGACTGATTTCATCGATTACGATGTCCTCTCGTGTTTAGTGAAGTGATACAGATATGTTTAATAGTAGGGGAAGTTCCAGTTATATCGACTGTAATCTATTTAGTGATGTATAACAATTCAATAGCAATTAACGCCGCAATGTAACTTATAAATACAAAACAAGCAGTTGCTTCAATCTTAAAATGCACCATCTCTCCATAACCTATATAAAATTAATTGGCTATAACAAAATCACTGTAGAGGCAATTTTCCTTACCATTGTCGGTTGTATTTATAATAAATTTCCAATGTATATATTGGGTTGTTCATGAAGAATCCTTCGCAGGCGTACACAAATTCCAACACAAAGTAGTTTTTATTTTTAATCACACATTATAATACCACATTTTGGTTAGGTGATTCATACACTCACATTTGAGTCTATATAACCCTACAATCCTAGGTTAGTGTAACATCCAAAAATCCTATGTTAGTTGAAAAATGTAAAATAGTGATTCACCCATCGTGGGGTTAGGTTCTGTTAGGTTAGGTGGGCACATGTTACGAAATTAGTCGGACTTTAATGCCCCTCGTATATTCGTGTTCTGCATCATTAGTAGAGTGGATTATTTTAATTTAAATTTTTACAGAAAGGCCCCTAAACTTAATACTTACCTAAATAAAAGGTTAAATAAGACACGTAGACAACGTTCGACCACGTTATCAGGTTATTAACAAATTTTCTTTACATTCTTGTAAACACATTTCGTAGGCCAACATAATTGACCTTAACACACACAACTTGCAAACACAATGTTTAATACTATATATATTATAACATACCTAAGCACTGTGGATCTGGAGAGTTTCAACATTTCTGCCGCTCTTTCCGCGATGTTGCACGGTTTCATTTCCCCTCGCCTAATTAGGGAATACAGCGATTCGATGAGGTTAATGATGTCCTGTTGGCGTTGACGAGTGGTGACTTCTCTTTTCTTCACCTTGCTAAAACTCATGACTGCACACAAAAACTACCGCAACATACAACGTAAAATACGGTAAATAAAATTTTAAGCAAACCTGAAATAAATTTAAAAAATATTTAACACGTGGGAACGCACTACGAGTAATCTCTTATAAAGTTTTCAGAAACGAAAATACAACGATAAATAATAAAGAGCGGATATAAGTAAAAAAAAAAATCCGATAAATGAATTATTATAGGTTAAACAAGATAATCGCACAAATTCTCTGGCACGTGTATCAACCACACCCAGTCAACAACACACGGAATGAAGGTTTTTAAACAAATGGCCGCTCTACTTTCACCTTGAGCGGGATTATATGACTATGCAAAAGGCGTTGAAATCTAAATACGTTAGCATCATGTCATTAATAATTGGCATAATACGATAAAAGTCTTTTCAAAGCCCTTTTGTAAGCGATAAATTAACAATTACGTTAAAACTTTGGAACTATTTCCTCTCTTTGTGCTGGCAACCTAACGGCATAACTGTATCTGCGATCGCCGCTGTTTGTAATGTTATATGCATGTAGCTAACGGCTAGGGTGTTTTTTCAAAGGTTGATTTTCAAAAGTTTCTTCCGGTCGTGAACCGACTGTAGATGTATCAGGGGTCCCATTTCACGCCAACTGCACACACCCCATACCATGACAGAGACTCCATCAGCTTGAACAGTCCCCTGTTGACATGTAGGGTCCATGGATTCATGAGGAAGTCTCCATATCCGTACACGTCCATCCGCCCGATACAATTGGAAACGAGACTCGTCAGACCAGGCAACGTGTTTCCAGTCATCAACAGTCCAATGGCGGTGTTGGTGGGCCCAGACGAGGCGTAAAGCTTCCTGTCGTGCAGTCAAAAACGGTACACGAGTGGGCCTTTGGCTCCGAAAGCCCATATCAATGATAGTCCGTTGAATAGTTCGCACGTTGGCACTTGTTGATGCCCCAGAATTGAAATCTGCGCCAATTTGAAAAAGGGTTGCACGTCTGTCACGTTCAATGATTCTCGCCAATCCTCGTTTATCCCGTTCGTTCACGATCTTTTTCCGGCAGCAGCGATGTTAAAGATTTGATGTTTTACCGGATTCCCGATATCCACGGTACACTCATGAAATGGTCGTACGCAAAAATCCAAATTATATCACTACCTCGGAGATGCTATGCCCCATCTCTCGTGCGCCGACTATAACCACACGTTTAAACTCACTTAAATCTTGATAACCTGCCATTGTAGCAGCAGTAACCGATCTAGCTGCCGAACGCATCGCGTTACTCTGATTGGTTCCATACCTCTGTTATTTGCATACGCACGCCTATACCAGTTTTTTTTGCTCTCCAGTGTATGTACTTGCTTAAACGCTTTAAAATGACACTTCATATTAGTTAAGAACAATATAACAAATTTATATTCTCCCGGTGCGTACATTACAGTTTTGCTACGATGATGTTATGAATATACCGAAAATAGTTGTCACAAAACCTTGGTGCCTGAACCAAATTGATCCGAATTTCACAGCAATCTTCCATGGTGATTTTTATTAATAATTTATAGTAATTATAAAAACAAGTTTCATGAAAACCCGTCTTGATAAATCTTGTCTTTACAGATTCTAACTACATTTTAGTTAGGCCTACCCTTTCTTACGAGAAAACCATTTAGGCTTATAATGTTATAATTAATACAGTGATGTGAACGTAAATTTATTAGAATACTAACAAACAATACCTAACCGATGACACCGTATTTCATTAAATTGCATTCACTCATTTAATGTGGAATCCAATTTTCATTTGCGGAAATTGAGGTTATCAGTGGCCACTCAGAAGTTTCACTGTTTACGTTGGCCCGGACACATTAAGGTTCAACAAAACGTCAAGGAACTAGTTAAACATATTAAAAGTAGAGGAGAAATGTTCCACGTGTGTTATAAAGCAAATTTATAGCATAGTAGCTAAACATAAATTCAACTTGATGATACCAAATAAAAATAAACAAGTTTGCAATAAATTTCTTGAGTTTGAAACTACGTGAAATATCAAAAACAAAAAACGGCATTGAGCTACACTTTCTGTGTTTAAGGAAGTAAAGAATTAACATGAAATAAGTATTGGCGCAGTAAACGTAAACAATAAAACATATCGGCGATCGTTCTGCCACCTATTGAAGGCCACCAAGAACTGCGCTCGACAGCTGACCTTCAGCATTTCATTGCAGCACGTAGGAACTTCCGGATTGGTATTGCAGACGATCGGCTCATTGTAACAGGGGTCTTTACTTTTGTGAACAATAGTTACGAATTTAAGAGTGACATAAATGAAGGTACGATCAAAATTATTCTTCCGAGTATTTTGTCGCATGTGTTAAATAAGTTGTGCAATACAACGTGTTAGTCAATTTTACGAACGTATATTAAAAAATACGCGATCATATTTCGTTAATTTTACAATCTAGTGCAAAAAAAAAAAATTTATTTGTTCCAACTCCATATAAATAGAATTCATATTTATAAAATAATATTTATTTTACGAAAATTACAGTTCTCCCATTTGGTTACGTGCAAAACGAAGAAAATTTGGTACACATGCGACATTAGTGCAGGCAACGGCAATTGTAAAATGCTGGGTTGGCAACACTGGACGGAAGGACTCGCCGAGTGACGGGACAACACATTAAAGATGAGGAAGTATTCAGTGCATGTATCCAAAATTAAACATTTGATACATAAACAAAAAAAAATTAGCACTTCTTTATGAATATAATGCTTTTTAACGATCTGATTTTAGTGTAATTGCATTAAAAATGTGTTACAAGTTGTACAAAAGCATTTCAAAGAACTTGTTTACAGAAGCAATTTTCTAACCTCAAACTCTACCGACGGCGTACATGAGAGCCGTACTGGTAGAACACTCCAATTTTTGGACAAAAGTGGCTACGCGCACCTTGGGCGCGCACTNACCTCAAACTCTACCGACGGCGTACATGAGAGCCGTACTGGTAGAACACTCCAATTTTTGGACAAAAGTGGCTACGCGCACCTTGGGCGCGCACTGTACCCCATGTTCCCTCTACGTATGGGCAAAGTTGGCGTGTTGGCAACACTGGACGGACGGACCCGCGCGGAGCGGATTGAAAACCTGAAACGTGCGCCGGTGAGACTGTACGGCGGAAAGACGACGTGGAAAGCTAGACCAGTCGATTCGTGGCGTTATCGATCGTCTCGACGCGGCAAAGCGGCGCGCGCATGTGAAACCGGTCAGTCGAGGCAAGATCGTCCGGCGGCGAGGATTGTGTATCCAGCGGGCTCGCACGGCAACTCTTCTCCGGGGGCCATCTTCCCTACGCACGTCGCCAACAAGGTAACACACGCCGTGGTCTGTTAGAGGTGTCTTCACACGTTTGAATCGAACCTTTGAAAAATCGCACCATGTATGACGGTGTTTGGTTGTTTCCTAATTAAGGTTATGTATCACAAGCGCTTTGTACTTGTGTTAACATGGTTGCGACCCGTCTGGAAATCAGGGAATCGTGAACAAGTTAGCTTAACACCAGGGAATTCTGTGATACGCATGCTATATTTGGCAGGTTTATCATCAGTCGCGCACCACTACCAGAACCGTATAAGTTGTTTTTATTATCGTGGACAAAATGCTTAGGAATTTTTCTATGCAATTCATGTAGGGAGCAATTGTGTAGGACCAGAGAAGTATTTTGGTCTAAAAGGCGTTATAATGCAAAGGCACCAACTGTTACAGAAAAAATATGTTACCAAAATGTCAGGAAATANTTTGGTCTAAAAGGCGTTATAATGCAAAGGCACCAACTGTTACAGAAAAAATATGTTACCAAAATGTCAGGAAATAAAGATTTTTTTTTGCCTGGAAGTCAGGGGAATGTAAGGGAGTTTTCCAATGGAAAAAAAGGCGGCAACCCTGGTTAACATTCAAACACCTAATTTTTTATTAAACTTAAATTTTATTTATAAATTAATATAATTTCGTTTGTGGTTAGTATGAATTAAAACAGTGAGAAAATAGCTTTCTGGGTAGTGCGTAGTAAGGAATAGCGATTATGCACTCAGTACACACAAATGTGGTGCGTTGTCCCCTTTGGTGTAATTTTCTAGGCTCAGATGAGCTTTGTTTGCATGAGATGGAGGAATATCCTGTGAGTAGAACTTTTAGCAGGGCTTCAGAAAAATTGGAAGTAACCGTGAATGGACTGTTGCGTGCTTCTTTTTTTTTTCCGTTGTGTATCCATCCGCCACGAATACAGATTAACACTGTTGTAAACCAACCACAAACAAAAGACGTGGTAAATGTATTTTCATCATGTGTGCATGTCTCTGACGTAACTGTCAAAATCACGTGTTGAAATTGTGATCTCTGCATTTAACGAACTTACGTTTAAATTTCCAAAACTCTTGCTTTAGTGAAAAATAACTTGGGGTAATTTTATATTCCCCTGTTCTTGGTTAGAATAATTCTGCCAACTTTTCAAAACACATGTTTAAATTTAAGAAAAAAGCCGTTAACCTTTATTTGACACAGGTGATGGTTACAATTCTACAGGCAAAAATAGTATTAAATTTAAGCCCTTTAAAGTTGGTCACTGCGCATCCGACATGCGCACCAAAACAGATGTCCGATGCTAGAAACNCTTTATTTGACACAGGTGATGGTTACAATTCTACAGGCAAAAATAGTATTAAATTTAAGCCCTTTAAGTTGGTCACTGCGCATCCGACATGCGCACCAAAACAGATGTTCGATGCTAGAAACGTAATATTTTACTATTCCGCCATTGTTGTTCCATTTTCATCAAATACATTAAGAAAAGCATTACAATTGCCAACAGTTCAAATACCAAAGTTATAAAAAGACGTTTAAAATACGCAGTTACATGTTATCCGTAAAAGGCTATACACGGTAAAGTGAGTACTTTTTAAATCCCTCTCGTTTGGAATAATAGTCTATAAATGTATTTCATTGTAGCCTTAGAAGTTAACTTTCGAATCCGGTCAGATATTCACACCGTGTTTATTACCTACATGTCCATACTTATTTTACAAAGTAATGGAAGGATAAAAATGACTGATANGTGTTTATTACCTACATGTCCATACTTATTTTACAAAGTAATGGAAGGATAAAAATGACTGATATGAAACAAGCAACTAGGGCCTCAAAAGTGTTAACTTTACCGTGAACAGTAATAGGAAATACTTCTCTATCCTAACCAGCTCGACTTCATCTTCAACACTCCCACTGTCTCAAGTTCCATAACATGTCGAGAAGCAAACGTAAAGTCTAACGTTAATTTTATCGACTTTCTGTTTGCGTGTATGCGCTTGCGTGCACGTATGTGTCACCCTCGGAATAAGAACGAGGCTTAAGGCCCTTATAAACTATTCACAGGCAGGCTCGTTAGTGTAGGATCATGAAGTTCACATTTAAGTGTAGGCGCGGAGAAAATATAGAGTAGAGTGCGCATTCAAACATCTGGCTGCTTTTGCCAGCACAGCCATGAAAACAAACGTGGATACAATTTCAGGTTAGAACACTGTGTGTGTTCAGTGAGTAAGTTTGCGTC
Organism: Clitarchus hookeri; assembly: GCA_002778355.1. Taxonomy (NCBI): domain Eukaryota; kingdom Metazoa; phylum Arthropoda; class Insecta; order Phasmatodea; family Phasmatidae; genus Clitarchus; species Clitarchus hookeri. The sequence continues at coordinate 4,158 of NQII01008941.1, read as the reverse complement.
GTAACACAAATAATTGTTCATCTTGATGGTTTCAGGTTCTATGCATCCATTAAAAGGTAAATAGAAAACTCTGCAAGGTGCCCTTGAGGGACCATAAAATACGTTAAATTATGCAAAGGCATTACAATCTAAATTCTCTCCCGTCCAGAAAAACTTGACAAATTGATTACAACACCTGATGAGTTATGTTAAGATTGAAAAATAAAACTTGGAAACTGTTGAAATGGAAAAAATTTGCTATATACCAATCTTTCAATTACTTTTAAAGCAATTATAAGAAAAAGTTGACTAATTTTACATTTCTTGTCCATATAGAAAAGAGAGCAGCTGTTTAAAGCTCAGTAAAGCCTCCGTTTCTTAAAAAGGAACACGTTAATATTACTATTAAAAAAAGTTTATAATTTCGGTGGAGGCAGTCAAAAGACCCGTCGAAGCTCCAACCGAATACAACTGTTGCGGACAAAACACACATTGAAACATATTTGAAACAGCCCAACGCGAGAGTCGTGAACAACAATATTAATTAAAAATCATTAATTCTTGGGCAGCGGACAAGACAGTACACAGTACGATAAACCCAGGAGACACGGTTACACAACCGTTTTAGTTAACCGAAACAGAATTTTGGTAGGCAACCAAAACCACGATTTCGAAAGAAAAAAAACCGGAATTACTGCTCACCCAAGACGAACACAACTATGCCACACAAAACACTACAACATTTAGAAATAGTCCAACATACACACAAAAATTGTCCACGACTCACCGTTAATTACGCCCTAATGCTCGGCGACTCAGTCAAAAAGACTNTGTATTTCATTGTAGCCTTAGAAGTTAACTTTCGAATCCGGTCAGATATTCACACCGTGTTTATTACCTACATGTCCATACTTATTTTACAAAGTAATGGAAGGATAAAAATGACTGATATGAAACAAGCAACTAGGGCCTCAAAAGTGTTAACTTTACCGTGAACAGTAATAGGAAATACTTCTCTATCCTAACCAGCTCGACTTCATCTTCAACACTCCCACTGTCTCAAGTTCCATAACATGTCGAGAAGCAAACGTAAAGTCTAACGTTAATTTTATCGACTTTCTGTTTGCGTGTATGCGCTTGCGTGCACGTATGTGTCACCCTCGGAATAAGAACGAGGCTTAAGGCCCTTATAAACTATTCACAGGCAGGCTCGTTAGTGTAGGATCATGAAGTTCACATTTAAGTGTAGGCGCGGAGAAAATATAGAGTAGAGTGCGCATTCAAACATCTGGCTGCTTTTGCCAGCACAGCCATGAAAACAAACGTGGATACAATTTCAGGTTAGAACACTGTGTGTGTTCAGTGAGTAAGTTTGCGTCGTAACACAAATAATTGTTCATCTTGATGGTTTCAGGTTCTATGCATCCATTAAAAGGTAAATAGAAAACTCTGCAAGGTGCCCTTGAGGGACCATAAAATACGTTAAATTATGCAAAGGCATTACAATCTAAATTCTCTCCCGTCCAGAAAAACTTGACAAATTGATTACAACACCTGATGAGTTATGTTAAGATTGAAAAATAAAACTTGGAAACTGTTGAAATGGAAAAAATTTGCTATATACCAATCTTTCAATTACTTTTAAAGCAATTATAAGAAAAAGTTGACTAATTTTACATTTCTTGTCCATATAGAAAAGAGAGCAGCTGTTTAAAGCTCAGTAAAGCCTCCGTTTCTTAAAAAGGAACACGTTAATATTACTATTAAAAAAAGTTTATAATTTCGGTGGAGGCAGTCAAAAGACCCGTCGAAGCTCCAACCGAATACAACTGTTGCGGACAAAACACACATTGAAACATATTTGAAACAGCCCAACGCGAGAGTCGTGAACAACAATATTAATTAAAAATCATTAATTCTTGGGCAGCGGACAAGACAGTACACAGTACGATAAACCCAGGAGACACGGTTACACAACCGTTTTAGTTAACCGAAACAGAATTTTGGTAGGCAACCAAAACCACGATTTCGAAAGAAAAAAAACCGGAATTACTGCTCACCCAAGACGAACACAACTATGCCACACAAAACACTACAACATTTAGAAATAGTCCAACATACACACAAAAATTGTCCACGACTCACCGTTAATTACGCCCTAATGCTCGGCGACTCAGTCAAAAAGACTAAATTTAAACGAGCCACATCACGGTCTCGACGTCCTAGAGGTCAAGTGCTGTAGTTTAAACCGTTTGAAGATCTCGTGCAGGCGACACGTTCAGGTGGCGGCCGGGCGTCGAATATGAAGAGCTCCAGCCGCGCAGCGGCTTAAATAAACTATCAGAACTGCATACAAAATTATGACGCACGATTGGAGGGGAAAACGAGGGTGATAGAACAGGGGTGGGAACAGGAGAGTATCCGACCCGAGTGAAGAGTATACCACTGCGTCGTGTAGAAAACAAAGAAAATGTCGTGTGCTACGGGCGCTAGCGTCGCAACGCCTAACACGAAAACATGTGCTCTAGCGACCAATCACTAAACATCTTGACGAAACATCGAACACAATACACAATGGAACAGTTAGTAGAGAAACACAAAGAAGTGGAAACCGCAGCGTAGAAAGAAGAAGTCCGTAGATAGACGTATCTCAAAGTAACACGCAGGTCAGTCCAAAGTTCAAACGATGAGACAAGGAGTGATCAGCTTCTTCTTGAAGTGGTCTTCGGGGACGGTGGGCAGCAAAGTGCGCAGGCAACTCGACGCCAGAAGAGCCGGTCTCTCCTCGAGCACAAGGTACAGCATCTCGCCAGCATCAGGGAAGTCGCGGGAAGTGAACCACACGAAGCTCCTTCACCTCTTCCAGCAGCAAACTCGACAGTCACGTCAGCAGTACGTCGACGATGACACAGGGTGGGCTGGGTGCGGCTCGTCCGTCGGGAAGACGAGCAAACGAGGCAAAATAATGAAGGATTAGAAAAAAGAGAAACCCAGTAACCAAAACGACACAGAATAAGGTATAAGCAAACAAGCGTGTGTTTACAATTTCAAAACCAGACACACCCAAACTACAGGTATATACGAATAATGAGTTTAAAGAGTTGACTGCATTGCTGATAAGTCTTTAACTGAGTTGCACGCGCCTTTCTGAAGGAGCTATTAGATATGGGTGAAACAAGGCAAACTGTATTAGTCCCCAAACATTTACTGATTTTAAACAACACAAAAATTTAGGCATGAGCTTCCCAGTTATGTCATTCCCCGTACCTGCCAACATGTAATTCTTGCACAGGACAAGGTCTCCTTATTTGAAATTTACTGGCAACCTACCCTTGTCAATTTTAGCTACTACCTCCAGCTTCGCTGCCCCGAGCCTATGATGGACCTCCTCTAGCAGACGATCACGAACAGCTTCACCAAGGGGGGAGAGAAAAGGGTGGTATATTCCAGATATTGAGTAAAGGATGGCTAAGAGAACGACCAAGAAAAGGGAGCGAAGGAGGAACTCCCGTGGAATCATGCAATGCGCTATTGAAACATTTATTTATAAAAATCAATATCCTGATCCCACTTAGTATGGTCCTGATTATAGATAATATTTAAACAAGCCTTCAGATTCTTATTAAATTTTTCTACCTGATTGCCTTTGGGATGGCGGGGACTAGAAGATAAATGTTTGAAAGCCCAGAGAAAACACATATTTAAAAACATTACAAGTGAAATACTTAGAATTTTCGGTGACAATCTCAACACGAACACTAAACGCTTTCCATGCCTGATCAGTAAGCACTTTAAAATTGACGAGGCGTTCATATTACGCAGTTGTAACATAATGACTAACTTAGTGAAGGCATCCAACAAGATTAAAATACACATATTTCCCTTCCTAGATCTGACTAAGGGTCAAAATATATCAAGATGAACAGTGCTCTAAGGCGTCTGGGGAATCTGCGATACCGCCTGCCCGACGTTAGTATGCTGAGTCTGCTTATTTTTTTTGCATATGTCACAAGAACGCACGAAGTCAGAAACTTCGCCCCTTGAACCAGGCCAGGCAAATTGCATCGCAATCTTGCTAAAGAAAGGTCTTATTTACGCCCAGATGTATGGAACCGATCAGAGTAACGCGATGCGGTTGGCAGCTAGATCGGTTACTGCTGCCACAATGGCAGGTTATCA
>NQII01008940.1:5632-62973 GCA_002778355.1 Clitarchus hookeri | reverse complement strand
GGGTTGCAATAAGACAAACAATTTAAGGCATATTGTGAGGTATTCAGTGACACTTTGCACTTTATTTCTACAATAGTAGCTAATGTCTAATTTATTGGAGAAGTTAAGTTTTCAATAAATTTACAAACGTTTACTATACACATATGCGTTATTTAAAGAACATTAAAAGAGATAGGCGCGAACTACTGCTGTACNCTTTACAAACGTTTACTATACACATATGCGTTATTTAAAGAACATTAAAAGAGATAGGCGCGAACTACTGCTGTACTCGTGCAAGTTTCGTGGTCTACATAAAATGGTTTTTTTCCTCACTTCTTATAGAAAATTATGTTTGTGATCGCAGCACGTACATTTCGGCATCCGTTAGAAAATGGTTATTTTTTAAGCATAGTTACAGCAGTGGAAAACATAGGCTATGGTAGTATTTATTCTATTTCCCTCCGCAATAAAATTGCACCATTGCGAATATTCTACACGCTAATGAGTCGTCCCGCCACCAGAAGCTGATATGCGTAACCAAGAGGCTAGGTTCGTCTGTATCACGCCCGTCATTCCATTTATATTACTTTATAACACGATAAGCGTATATCTCACACAATAGTTAACGAAGAGATGTTTCGAGATAATAGCATGGTTTCCGTAGTTGGTCCACCTGAAAGTACTGAAAGGGCGATGCCGTTTCAGAAAGAAAATTTCTATGAACACTAGGCCAAGATTGTTAATACTTCACTACTCGTCACTTTTTAAATCATGAATTCATAGCTAAAATGGTATCAATCTGCAGTCGGCCTGGTTACTGCGTGTCTTTCATGATAGGGTGATTGTGTGTTCTAGAAGAAATACGTTTAGAGTAAAAGATGAAAGAGTGTAAACAAACTTTCTGATTTAAACTATAAGAAACCTTAACATACTGTCCCTTTACCCAGTACCAGAGGTGATAACAGTTATTTACTTTAATTATTTCTGTTGGATGCACATATTCTGAGTTATTTTACGTGTTGTGGCCGATAGGTTCAGTAAAGTGCTGGCGTTTACTAACTGGTTGTGACGGAGAATATTAAATTTGCACTGCATTATGTTAACTCCATTTTATACGAGGTTACATTTAATTTTCTTTGTGAGCTGAATTTAAAGGTGAAGGGGCTTATCAACATCGTTACACAGTATAAGGCACATGTGCATACAAGAAAGTGATATGAATATTTATTAAAAATAATTTATGTTTTGTTAATTTTTTAAAATATGACAAGATAAATAAATTTCATATAAAAAACGCGAACTTTTTAAGGAAATGTCTATGTATTTTTTTTTAAAATATGAGGTTAACCTTTCTTCAAAGTCCATGATAAGGTTAACCATGTTATGGTCATAGCGTAACGTTACATTGAAAGTGATAACATTACACAAATTCCAATAGAAAATCACCGGGTAAATTACATACCAAACAACATCTTCAAACTAAAGTATACTAAATCATTCCCATAATTATATCATGTCTGGTATTAAATAAGCATAAACATAGGCAAAATACTTTTATCACAACATGAAAAACGTTTCATTTTATTGACGCTCTCCTCGCATCGGATAGTGTTACAGCGCCCCAAGTAGTACTGTATTTTCTCTGGCTTGCCTATGCATCCGGTGCGACATAGGCCTAATCTAATCACACGTTCACACGTTATGCTACTTTCTGCACCTTCTTGTATTTCTTACTTCCCGATTATTGACAGACTCTCTCTTATTACGGATTATTTTTCTACAATGTTTTAAATACTAGGTTTCTATTTCTGTATGTGTCACCACCAAATTTTTAATTTTTTTTAAATATATATTTACAAATTTAACAATAACCAAGCGAATGCCTCACAGCCAGAATAGTGTGACGTTACAGTTCGATGGACGAAATTTTATCTCTAAATATCTATAACAATATGAGTTGTGCATACAATTATATTAGCTACAATGTTGTTTATATTGGTATTAAAGAACGCCAATGATTAATTCACTAAATGAGAGAATATGAAAGAAAAATCGCATTTATAGTATAGTCAACTGTAAGGTATAACAGTCGTAATCTTAAACCACTGAGTACATCGCAAGATAGCACTGAAACGTCACTGCCAGAGATACAACAGTAGCTTGCGTTTGCTAGTAATATACAGATAGTAAAAAATGTTCCAAAATATTACACTCAGAAAATAAATTGATTTTACGTTGAACAATGATATATTGTCATTAATATTAGTTTATTTTGTTGTAGTGGATACAATATATGTAAGGAGTGATAAGGTAAAATAAGCAAAGTAGAAAAAAAATCACAGGACGAATAGTTAAACGAAAGAACTTAAAAGCCCAAGGACAACACAATGATAACGGCACAGACGAAAAGTTGTTTCAATCAAATTGAAAAAGTGGAAAAACCAGACACATCACAACTATGACAGCAGAGACGAACACTAAGACGAAGACAAACTTCGCACAAGACAGTAAGACACAACGATGACGAAACAGAAGAACACAGTAGGTTGTCTTAGAAGAGCTTGTTGTGACGTTTCGGGAGCTGACATCCGTTCCCGTCTTCAGGCGAACTAAATGTCGACATAGTGTAGCAGTGGAGCATGTTTGAAATATTTCACCTGATTACTCACCCCCATTGCAAGCATCTTTCGAACAACTCACGTAAGGAGAGTAGCACAACACAATTAAAAGTATTCAATAATAATAAAATAAAATAAAAATAATAATTAGAAACTTTTGTCATGGACAAAATAGGTTCTTAGGACCTCTCGAAAGTGACATACCATGCAATAGAAATTTATCTCTATGCACTTGCCACAGCAGGGTTACATTCTAGGCTTTAGCTGTGCGCCATCATCCCGTACCTAGTTATGTAGATTTGCTGATTTGGAGCGAGGGAATAATAAATTTGAGACTTGAAAAGCTTCTCAGATAATGGGTGTAGCTCTCAAAGCAGACCCACTCCACATGTAGTGGGGCTTACACAGACAAACCCATGCACTAAGTTGATAGTAAGCCACTTACTCAAGGTTTCATATTGCTTACCATCAAGTTTAAGGAAACCTTGTAAGCAAGCAGTCTCACGGTATATTACTCGCTAGAAGCTCCTGTTTCTCTTAAGTTATTTATGGAATGCCGATTTCCTCCTGTGTTGAACTATTTATGCTTCTTTTAGGTATGTAGATGATAATCGTCTGAACATTCCGCACAGTACATTATATTCTATCGTGAAAAGTATATAAGCATGACTGTCTAGCTTCTGTAAGACTTTTTTAAGAATTATATGTAAAATACGCATATTAGTAGTCTACAAATATGCATAAAGTACAAGGGTTATGTTTACTTGTTGAGGAAATACATATAAGAGTAATTTCAATGCAGCACTCAATAACTAATTATAAATTAGTGCACACACTGCCAAATTTGTCAGAAAACTAGGACTTTTCTTTAATGTAAAAAAAAATTATGTAATGAGTATATTTTGTAACACTACAAAATATTTCGCTACAATTCCCTTATTTTAATGTTAAAAAAACCAACAGGTGCTTGACATAAATACAAATATGAAGGATAAACTCATGAATTCTAGATGTTTTAGAAAGCATATTTTGCAAGATAAAATTCGTCACAAAGATCAATCATAACATTTACTGTGCTTGTATCTAGAAAAATGTTGGTACTGACGTTAAAAACAAAATACTTTTAATGATTGATTTTATTTATTTCATTTCAGTTATGAACGTGGTAACTTTCGTGTCTGCAATAATGGTTCATAAAATAAATTACAAAACTTATTTGCATATTTGTTATTTACAACCAGTGTTATTACTATGACTGTCTTACCAGGCGATAGTTGGAAGGGCGGGGGGATGTTAAATGAGTTTTCTGAAACATCCAGAGTGGGAATAGGCGTAAATTCTTTATTAACAATGAAGTCGTATTAATTTATATATAAAAATATTTATAAACAAATTCTATAAATGTAATTTACATTTCAGGAAAACATATCCATCTTTCTATCATGTGAATAAGTAATCGTACTTTTCTGACAATTTTAGTAGTGTCTTTACTACGTCTTAATGAGTTCTGCATGTTTTACAGACGGGCGTTGTGATACATTGGAAGCTACTCTTCTTCTACTTTACATATATATCACTGTAAATAATGTAAATACGAACTATTAAATAAAAACACGGTGTTTTATACATATTAAATAGATACAGACATTTCTTTCTCGTAAATTTGGCAGTGAGTTATTCCAATTTTACGAATTGTTTATTATTTAGCATTAATCGTTTTCATTTTATTTCCTTCGTATTTTCTTCAAGAACACGCACGTATAAATTTAATATTTATTTATTAATTTGAGTATCGATAATTTAAATATTAAGTTAATTGAGAGGATAATACAGACAGTTAATATTTTGTCAAAAAAGTGAGAAGCACTTTTTTTTAGCATTGTTACGATATTCGGATAAGTTACACATGTAATTTAGGGTTGCAATAAGACAAACAATTTAAGGCATATTGTGAGGTATTCAGTGACACTTTGCACTTTATTTCTACAATAATAGCTAATGTCTAATTTATTGGAGAAGTTAAGTTTTCAATAACTTTACAAACGTTTACTATACACATATGCGTTATTTAAAGAACATTAAAAGAGATAGGCGCGAACTACTGCTGTACTCGTGCAAGTTTCGTGGTCTACATAAAATGGTTTTTTTCCTCACTTCTTATAGAAAATTATGTTTGTGATCGCAGCACGTACATTTCGGCATCCGTTAGAAAATGGTTATTTTTTAAGCATAGTTACAGCAGTGGAAAACATAGGCTATGGTAGTATTTATTCTATTTCCCTCCGCAATAAAATTGCACCATTGCGAATATTCTACACGCTAATGAGTCGTCCCGCCACCAGAAGCTGATATGCGTAACCAAGAGGCTAGGTTCGTCTGTATCACGCCCGTCATTCCATTTATATTACTTTATAACACGATAAGCGTATATCTCACACAATAGTTAACGAAGAGATGTTTCGAGATAATAGCATGGTTTCCGTAGTTGGTCCACCTGAAAGTACTGAAAGGGCGATGCCGTTTCAGAAAGAAAATTTCTATGAACACTAGGCCAAGATTGTTAATACTTCACTACTCGTCACTCTGAGATTCTTTGACCGACGTCGCTCGGTGTTTGTGACACTTGTTGCACGATTATCATCATACGAAATCGAGAGTGGAGAGATGTAGGTGGCTCTTGACATAGAGGTCTTGAGAGCTGATGAGGGTGAAATGAGGTGAGAATGGAGCGGTGCTGGAATGACAGGGTGGGCTAAACGGGAGATCCCCGAGAAAGGCCGCTGACTAGCGGTATCGCCCGGCATGATTCCCACATGCGAATATCCGGAGTGGCCCCATTGGGAATGATACGAAATGCAATGCAGTATCGCGAAGAGCGTCTGAAAATTGCTTTCATAAACAAGTCAAGGTGTATCTCTAGGCAGAGGTACCGGCCGTCTACGCTAGAAGGCTAATTTGCCTTCGGCAACTATTTTTGGTAGACACAAGAGCGCCTAATTGTAGCTTCAATCAACTGTGGATCCAATAAATTATTGATTTAATATTTAAGTCATTAATTGACTAACTTCATTTTAAAATGCCATATTTTCGGAATTGTGTGTCGAGAATAAAGGCTCTTTCAACTTCATCATGGTCTCATCTGTAGCTAACTCGATTAAAGAAGCATAAATTACTCTGCTGCTAGGATTTCTGTGTTGAAATACATTGCTTATTTTCTACACGCTAGGTACGTGTTGTGAATGAGACATTCTATACAAGGCCAGTTGTTAGTTTCTATGATTAGGTGAGTTCTATGATGAGGTGAGTTCGTTGCAGGCGTAAACAAACCCTTTCATCTTATTGTGTGTTGTAACATTCGAGCCCTTTGCACTTGCACCAAAATAGTTTTTTTTATTAAGCTAGTGGCCAGTTGTAAACTATTAAGCCATTTGCACATTGTCTGTTTTGCACACGTTTATTTGAGATTTGATTTATGCCTCGGCGTGTTACAAGAAGGGGTTACCGTTGTGTGTATAAAGAACCTCAATTTTATGAATGCANTTTTTATTAAGCTAGTGGCCAGTTGTAAACTATTAAGCCATTTGCACATTGTCTGTTTTGCACACGTTTATTTGAGGTTTGATTTATGCCTCGGCGTGTTACAAGAAGGGGTTACCGTTGTGTCTATAAAGAACCTCAATTTTATGAATGCANGTTTGATTTATGCCTCGGCGTGTTACAAGAAGGGGTTACCGTTGTGTGTATAAAGAACCTCAATTTTATGAATGCAAACAACAAACCCATATGACTCGTCCCTTCATAAATTTTCGTCCTGGATACGAGAATATCTTTGTGGGAACTGAGCGAAAGGGCGTTTGATTCCTCTAACTGCAAGTACTTGGCCATGTAGGCATTTCTGAAAATGAAGTAGCCGAAAAAGAAGCAAAAAGAGAACATGGTCAACAAATTTGTAACCTTTGACTTGTGACGTATTAGGAGTATTAGAGCGGCGCCNAGAAGCAAAAAGAGAACATGGTCAACAAATTTGTAACCTTTGACTTGTGACGTATTAGGAGTATTAGAGCGGCGCCGTCCCACCACCACCCCCCTTCCCCTTCCCACCAGCATAACCAGTTTAGGGGCTTAGAGAGACACATGGCAATCGTAATCACCGCAGAGAAAGTCAAGCAGAGGCAGAAACACACTTCCAAGCCGTACACATGTCGCTGATGCCTAGCCCTCCCACCCATCACCTTCTCACCCTCTACGCCTCTAGCAAGCCAAGTAAAATTAGTAAGCGCCGAGATATCACATGATAGGAGACGCAGTTCGCCGGAAATCAGAAAACACGCGCCGCGGAAAAAGGAGCTGAGATGGTAAATTCGAGGGGCAAGATCACCACTTCCCCCCTCCATCCACAGGAACCAGGGCAGGTTTTTGAAATGCATTTTTCTGTTTCCTAATCCCCCGCCCCTCGCCAAACCAAGGCGACACGTGCTGACAATTAGGGAGAGAAGCTGGAGAGCATATAAGACTCTTTGCAGGGAGGGTGGGAATTGTAATTAGTAGATCTTCGAGCAGAAGAGTTGCATATCGCCGCGCAAAGAAAACAGCCGCGCCGTGTGCGGCCGGGGGACTTCGGATCCCCGGCGACACCAGTACCTCAGTACGTCAGTGCGTCAGTAGAGCAGTTAGTGAGACAGCAGCAAATGCGGGCCTTTGCTAAGGCTGCCCACATCGCTGGAGATCACCCACTGCAGACCACATACCAGCCCCAACAGCAGAGTTAAGTATCCAGTCGCCGTCCAGAGAAGGCACCTCCCTCCACCACGACATCACCCCCAGTTAATACGAGTAGCCAAATTAGATTACCACACCTCGGAAGTGTTTCTGTATGTTTTTTATAACTCGAGACAATATATATCCATCCTTCAAAATGAAACACCAAAAAAATACATTATTGAAATACCCTCAACCTTCAAGGCATCTTATAGTCTGTGCCTGGAGGAATTAACTATGACCCTACGAACCACTCTGTGTGCCACAGGCGGGGAATAACGTCAAATTTAATTGGCGCACAACAGTAGCGCCATCAGGTTAAATTGGCACCCTGATGAGTGGCATAGCATCACCTTTGTGTTTCCTCTGTTCGGTATGTTGCATGCTTTATGCTGGGGCATCTCGAATGCATGACAGAGACATTGGCCCTCCAGTTCAGTTAGCAATAATTTTCAAGCCACATACCATTTTCATGATCACCAAAGATGTTCTGGTTCACATTTTTTCTAGAGGCTACCTGTTAATCCACGTCGCATTAGGGTTCACTTATGTTACCCATAGGTGCTTGTTGTATCGTAACAATTAGTTTGGTTTTAAGACATTTTGCATTCCCTTACGGACTGTTCCTCACAATGTTTTGGGAAAATTACGCATACCGTCAGACCAGCTGCATTTTCTTACCGGGCAGGCTACAGTAAATTTTGTGGGCTATGAGTAGGGGAGAACAGTTTATACATATGGCCAGTGTTGATAAAATGGTCAACAGTTGTCACTCCGCTGGAGAGTACTGCAGTCTGGTGGCAAGAGTCTGAAACAGTTAAGAGGGTTTTCTTACCGGTTATTTGTTGAATTTATGTTTTTTTGTGATTTTTTCATGCATGGTGTAAGGTAAGTGATGAATGACTTTTTTATCCCAGTACTTAAAATTTATAACTATTGTACTAAAATCTCATTAAAAATTATGTATTTGGCTTTAAAAACACGTGTCATATAATGTAAGTGATTACTTAGTTTTCATTTTAGACCAGCTTTTGTGTAGTGGCGTCCAAGAAGGCAAAGTGGCCAGTCACCTACTTTGAGTGAACAGGTTGAAAAATTCGCATTTTGAGAGTGCAATGTTTGCAGTTGACAAAAGGTGGGTTAATACTATTCAACATGAGCTATTAACAGCCCGTAATTTCTAACAGACAGCTAGAATAATAGGCTAATTTAATTTTACAAACTCTTGGAAATGGCCGAAGCATGATTATATTGGTTTTCGTGACTTACTTGTATCTTATTATTAACAGCCCGTAGTTTCTAACAGACAGCTAGAATAATAGGCTAATTTAATTTTACAAACTCTTGGAAATGGCCGAACCATGATTATATTGGTTTTCGTGACTTACTGGCATCTTATTTCGTCCTCAGTTGAAGGATGTAGATTTCTCTTTAATAGGTAGAAACTGATAAATACGAAGAATTTAAGTGGCCAGTGAGTTGCAACTTTACATGACATAGCAGGAAAAAGTAGCCATTTGGTTAACTAGATTTGAAAACTCAATAAAATTTTATAATAAGCTGTAATTAAAAAATTATATGTTTATGTGTTTGCACAATAACTATATTGTATGTATTGTGATTTTGAAATTATATTTTACTTAAAGTATAAGATTTATATATAATTTTACCTTACAGAGGCTATTTGACCGGCTCTCCCCTATGTGTGTTAGCGGCATTCTCTCCTTTCCACACGCAACTTTTTTTCCAAGTTGTAATATCTCGGTGTCCCTATAATTTGTGTACTGTTTCTTCCGTCTTTGTATTTTGAGTTTGGGTTTTACATTTTTATGCAAAGTGGTTTGTGTGATATTCTTGTGCAATAATATTTTAATTTTCATTTTTATCTCATAGCGTGTTTTTCCCGTAGGAAATTCTCACATTTTCTTTTGATAGTGTAATTTATCTTAAATGTTCATGTCATTATATGACCTCTGTTACTCTATGTACTCGTAAATATGTTCCAATATTCCCACGAAGTTTATGAACCAGTGACCACACCGAAAGTAAGAAATGCTATGGATAAACAATATTTTGTTCCTGTCAACAAATTATAGTGTTTCAATAGCGCCAAATAATTATTTCATTCAACTAAGCATATAAAACAGTTTAAAATTTTTTTGCTATTGCTAACATTCACTCAGTTGTTTCACACAAAGCAGTTTGTTGTTTGAAACACTAAATATGTTGCAAAAATAGAAATGCGTGCTCGGGAAAATTTTTCCTTAAGTTATTATATAAAATATTCAAAATTGTTGGTATATTTAATTTACGTTGAATCATAAAATGCAGTTAAGCAAATACTCAAATATTCGCTGATCCAATCAATATTTGAACCCAGAGCACCATAGGGCAATACTTCCCTGACCGACCTACGATTAAAATATTGGTGAGATATTTGGTACTAATATCGTAGCCCCTACACAAACACGCATTCCTTTTTTCTTCTTCTTAGCTTTCACTAGAAATGACATCGTCGATATTTCCTATATAAACATAATACTTTACTAGTGATACCGAATAACATTATTGATATCCAAATTTTCCCATAAATTGTAACGACCTCTCGAGCCGTGTTTTAGAATTAAGACTTCCATATAACTAGGTAACCAAATAAAAGTTAGGTAATGCAACTTTATAATTTTTTTATCACAACANAAGACTTCCATATAACTAGGTAACCAAATAAAATTTAGGTAATGCAACTTTATAATTTTGTTATCACAACAAATTTGGGTTATTGACGTCAGATTAATCCAGCATACAAAATATTGGCACAATGACTGAAATGATGAAACATAATACAGCCATGTAAGTATTTGATTTCACACTTGTGAAATGATTGTGTGGACTAAACCCACGCTCATAATGTTGAAATAACTCAATAGGAGTTTGGTNTATTTCACACTTGTGAAATGATTGTGTGGACTAAACCCACGCTCATAATGTTGAAATAACTCAATAGGAGTTTGGTCCAACTTAATATTATTAAATTCATTGTTCGTTTAAAGGGAACGTATGTGGATGTTTAAAACAAGAGCAGTTTGACTGGGTGGATAAACTGTTGTTTAGTTTAAACAAATACAATCCAAGTAAGTATGTCTGGTACCAGCAATATATCATTTTCTCTGTGCATACGAAGTTACAATTATAAAATGAAAAGACTTCACATNGTATGTCTGGTACCAGCAATATATCATTTTCTCTGTGCATACGAAGTTACAATTATAAAATGAAAAGACTTCACATTTGCAAACTGTTAAGTTATACAATATTTTAGACAACATACACAAAGAAGTGGTTTAAAAATGACTATACGTGTTTCTATAGCAATGCTTTTTGTGAATTGTAAGGACATAAAATATTCAATGNTAGTGGTTTAAAAATGACTATACGTGTTTCTATAGCAATGCTTTTTGTGAATTGTAAGGACATAAAATATTCAATGCTGTTATTTTGAGCAGTGACCCAACAAAAATTATATTTCGTACACTCTAAACCAAAGCAAATGATTTTAAAAACGTGATATTGTCTCTGATAATTCATAATTTTTTGCTCCTTTTATTAGCGAACATTTATGTAAATATATTGTAAACCTGTAAAGAGGAACACTGTAATAACTCAGAAACTTTTGCAATTTACATTGACGAAGTATATCGTGATTTCATTCAAAGCACACAGAGTTAAAATAATATAAACCCGTTTTTCATTTGCCAGTCAGTAAATCACTAGTATTAAATTTATTACCTCTGACAATTAAGTGCTGTGGAAACAAAACTCATAGCCTCTGTTATTATTTATTGCATTACCTTCAAAGTCAATTTATCATTAATTCGTTTTGTATTTTCCAAAGTATAACTTAAATGCTTGAATTATCAGAAGATACATTTTCTAAGTGGGTGTTAAGTGGTTCTATTAAAGCGAAACAGACCTGCGTAGGCCTACTTGCCGCTCCGGCGCATCTACAAACAAGGATCTGAAATGGCGTGCAGTTTCACCTTTGTACCGTTGGAACTATGGGACTTTAAGTGCTGGTAATATAATTTTATTAGGGCAAAGGCTGTACCAAAGTTGTTCAGTNACCGTTGGAACTATGGGACTTTAAGTGCTGGTAATATAATTTTATTAGGGCAAAGGCTGTACCAAAGTTGTTCAGTGCATGTCCCTATAATAGCACAGAGTGTTGCTTATCTGCTCATTTTGTAATCAGGCAGTTTGAGAAGCGGCGTCGTGTGGTGAAGTGCTGCAAGGTAAGTTGTGTTTTGATATGTTTTTACACATTGGCGACTTCAACGTAGTAGTGCAATTGACGTTACAGCATGTGTGTAATGGGTGCCTCAATGCTCTATCGTGAGTGGCCGCACTACATTCTGTTTCTCCCACCTCCACTCTGGATACTGGTTCATTCTGCGTGTGCCGAGTGTGTACAGTACTAGGCAAGCACCAGCCTACTTTGCAACAATTGACTACACGCCACTGGTGAGAAGGCAGATTTTAAATATGACGGAGAACTCGGAAATAGTGTTCGAAAAGCGTGTGGATATCTGGCAAGGAGTATTTTCAAGCGCATTTTCTTTTCGTATATGAGTACACACGTGAACAGGTTTCGTCAGAAAATTTATTTCAAACAATCGACAACGCAGTCCACGCTCCAAGTACGCAGTGCTCGTAAGTGGGGTACGACGAACCTACGTGCCTATTTATTAGAAAGTGAGTTAGTCGAGGAGCGGCGTGGGTCAGCTCTCCGGCTCTGTGATCTAATCCACTTACGGCAAGATCTCAAGCAGAAGGAAAGGGCTGGGACGTAGCCTCTCCCGAAGACAGTCACGGCTGGCGCTGCCTCAGAGCCACGTCCCCGGAGCAGGGAGTCTCGTGGCAATTACCAGTCCCGCCGGGGATCAGAACTCCGGAGTCTCAGCACGCCGCTAAACGACCCCCTCCTCCCCCGCCGACAACCTGGGTTCGCTGCATTAATTATGCATGCCTGAAGGGGGCGAAGAGTCGCGGGGATGATCACAGGCAGGCGTCAGCCAAGACTTGTCGACGTCCCACCCTCCCCCTTCTGCAGGCCATACGCGCACACCCAAGAAACACTGCATCAAACCTTCCGTGCTGCTGGTGGTGGCGGTGTCCTACTGATTGAATTTGTGTTTAACTGCGCGTCCTACGCTCTGAGGAATTATTCGCTAATTTGCCTCACCAACGTATACGTGCACGCTAGCGTTCCTACATNCGCGCGTCCTACGCTCTGAGGAATTATTCGCTAATTTGCCTCACCAACGTATACGTGCACGCTAGCGTTCCTACATTTGCTCTGCAAACTGTCAAATGCGTACAGTCATTTGGAGTAACGTTGCACAAATTCAGGGTAATATTGCATTACATTTTTTCGTTTATAATGAAGGCTTCACAGCCTCCACGTTGATGTATGCTTGAAATGGTTATTATTTCATTTATAAGAACATGGTCGTGTGAAGGTATTCTTCAAGCCTTCTTTTCCAATAAAATCGGGCAGGTGATACATAGTTGCCCTGATGACTGTAAGGAACCACTCAACTTTGCATTACAGTGAAGCTTAACATTCCTGCCTTTGCAGCCTCATGTATGGCACTATTTTACTACAACGTATACGGAAAAATTTCCATTATAGTTTAAGAAGCTTACTACAATATTTTTGTAGTAATATCCCAAGCACGTAATTATGTTAGGGCCCATAGCAGCCGAACCACTTGTTTCCGGACATAGGTTCCCTATCGTAAAACATTAAATTAGTTGTCCTGTATCACATACTGCACGTTATCGGTGTTTTATTAAATCATTTTGTATATGTTCATATAAAAATCTAAAAGCCCAAACGGTANACATACTGCACGTTATCGGTGTTTTATTAAATCATTTTGTATATGTTCATATAAAAATCTAAAAGCCCAAACGGTATATTAATTTTGCTATGAGCAAATGTAACAGAACGTTTTTAAGCATTTCACTGATCTTAAAACGTTTTTCAAGTTTTCATTAAGGGCTTGGAAGTACGTCTGACGAACATGTGTGTATTGCAATCGGTATGAGAGTTAGGCGTACAAACATGCACACTTCAATATTATGGCGAGTTGATAGAGAAGCAACCACAAAGTATAGGATATTTGCAGTTTCTACACACTTTTTTAATTAAACCTTTGAAAAAACACCCCAATATGGCGTGTTTGAATGTTTCTTACATATTCCATGTGTCACAAGTGTTTCATACTTCTCTTAACATTAAAGAACCTTAAAATACCTAATTTTTATTAAATAAAAAGGCTATTTCAATTTAATCTATGAATTGCAATATTTCATTTATAATTGATATGAACAAAAACAGTGAGAAAGTACGTGTGTTGGTAATTACTAGTAATAAATAGTTATTATGCACAATATTATTTCTCCAAGTGCGCAGAAATGCGGTGCTTTGTCCCTTTGGTGTAATTTCCTTGACTCGGTTAAACTTTGTGTGCATGAGGCGGAGGAATATTCTGGAAGTAGAACTCCAGCAGGGCTTTAGAAAAGTCGGAAGTAACATTGAATGGTCTAGTACAAAAGAAATATCATAGCAGTCCATACTAAGTAGCGAAATACTTTCTAAGAGTCAACGGTAACTGCATTTAATTGATGCAATGGTCTATACATGACGATCACATTTGCAGTGGAACCTCAGTCTGTGAAGCAGTGAATGATGCTCACGTTATTATTATAGACCTGACAATTTGGCGAGTTCATTTGCCAGCTAAGATAAACTCGACAGTTCTCTACACACAAGTGCTGTCATTTGTCCACGGGTCAGAGTCTTCATAACCAGAACTGTATCCTGTTTACTAGGTTGTACGTGATTCGTTCGGTCTGTTTCTACACGTGCTCTACTGGTTTACTGTCCTGCAGAGCGAGTCAGGAATCTGGCGGCACAATCACAAAAGTAACAATAAAATACACATGTGCTTCAAGTTAATCCTAGCACCTCTTTAACTTGATAAATTACCGGGTCTCTTGTTGTTATACGACTGAGATACCTCATTCATTTTAAGTTGCTTCAGTGATTCTTGCCACTATATCCTTTTCACTGACGACTAGGGTCCAAAACACAGCACTCCACATGTAACTCTACAAGAAAAAGTCCACAAAAATATGATTGGGATATCAGGGTGGTCACATAATAGGTCCACCTCATCCGATCTGTCGGTCCCCAAACCGAATGATTAAAGGGAATCCTTAGTAAGCAGTACTAAACGCCTCAAGGTCACATACAGCCATATGGAAGCGTTCCGATGGCTATAGAAAACAGCATGAACAATATTCGCGTGTGTTCTGTTTCTTCAGAATTTTAACTGGTGTCTATACGGCTTCAATAATATAATATGTTCAGAAAAGCTACAGCATTGTAGCTTAGGTTAAAACACGGTTTTAAACAAGAACACAAATCTTAAACAGATTGCTACTTACAGCGATTTTGGCTGACTTTGAGTATTTTCAGCGACCACATTTATGATTCAATAACGAAATTACGAATGGGAAATACAAAATCAACTTTCATTTCTGTCCTGAAAAAAATAAGTGAGTAATTCAAAAGAAGTGATCCGTTGAACAATTACATCTCTATCTGCACTTTCTGTGTGGCTGCTACACTTATTTCCCGTTTATTTTCTTCCTGAAGTAAACATATCCACGTAGGTAAATCTTCTCTTATTGGCATATCATTGCAGTGTATATGAATTCCCGCAAAAGTGGTTCGCATTCTAACGAATTTGTCACGCAAACTTTACTAAATTATTTAAATTTTGTTTTAGTTATACGTTGCGTGACAAACACTGAAGAGCCAAAACAACTGGTATAGGTATGCGTAGGCAAATAACAGAAGTATGGAACCAATAAGAGTAACGTGTTGCGAACGTGTTGCCGCTCACCGCCCGGTCTTTCTTTGAGAGGAGGAATCTCTCCAGACATCCTCCAGCTGTCTTTGAATACAGCGCAAAACACGTTCACATTGGGGGAAGCGTGCTCGTGTTCTGTGGTTTCATGTGGAGGCTCCTGACCCCATATCCGCACATTATACCGGTTCACCTTAACATTTGTATGGAATGTCGCTTCATAGCTAAAAACCAGCTTAGACATAAAGGCATCATCTACCTGGTTCTGGGCACATAACGGAAACATCAGACCATCCCCTTCACATTGACGTGTCGAATGCGTGCTCGCTTCCCCCTCACCATCAAACAGAGAGTTACGAACGGCATCCAAACCATAACACGGGACATGCTTACAAGAGCGTGGAACGCATTTGATTATCGCGTAGATGTCGTTCGGGCAGCTCATGGTGGTCACAGTGAACATTTTATAATGCATGATTAACAAACTTCACGGTTCCACGGTTCATTTGATTGGTCATTCTAGGTTGTAGGTTGTTTGGTTTTGATAATATAGACCTTAAAATTTTGGGTAATCTTTTATACTCATCCTGTACTTTGAGGAACCGCTAGGTTAGCGCACGTTACGTTAATTACAGTAAAATCATTTTATGTCCTAATGCATGTTTTAATAAAAACATAGCTTTAGCGTTCATAGATTGTTGCTTATCCACCAGACAACGCCAAGAAATTTACCACTTCCTATTTTTTTTTCCGACAGCTGTTTGTCTAGACAGTTAGCCTAACAAATCAACAAGTGAACATTTAATTTTTCGCGAAGGGGATGATATCAATAAATATAATTTCATGCCATAATTAATCATTGTACAAAAACGTACTATTTAAAAATTCGTTGTTTCATGTCAAGTTGTGTCACTAAATTTTACGTAGACAGGCTTATTTTTAAATATTACTAGTAAGTAAAATATAAAAGGAAAATCTCGCATAACGGGATCCAGGATCGGTGCCAGCGCCGGCCGGCCGCCATGTTGTGATGCCATCTGACTGCCATATTGGATGTTGGTGGCCTTGACCTTGACCACATGCCCATGATTTTGAATAACGTTGAAACAAAAAAAAATCTAAAAATTATTATTCAAAATTTTTTTAAAAAACATACATTTCTGGAGGTTATATCTGAACCATGTCGATCAAANAAAAAAAAATCTAAAAATTATTATTCAAAATTTTTTTAAAAAACATACATTTCTGGAGGTTATATCTGAACCATGTCGATCAAACGACTGACCCGCCACCAATGTTTCTCATTGGTTAATTAGTCGTCAAGCCTTGAACCCCTCAAAACTACTCATTCCATCCTTGCAGATATCTTGGTTTTCTTTGTTTGTTATTCGTTTTCATTTTCAACACCTAGGTGGTGCTAGTGTATTAATAATATATTTTGCCACCAGGTGGTGATTTAGCCAAAAGGTAGCAGCCCTATTTGTTTAAGTTTTTAACTTATAGGTGGAGCTGTCGGCCAATTACTCATTTTCACTCAACCCTTTCCACGCCATGCAATATCTACTGTCAATTAATTTAAATATACCCCTTAGAGCGCACTGGTAACTCATGTTTCAACCACCAGAGATAATATACTCTCGGCAAGAGTGCTATCGACCTGTACCAAATGGTGATGAGGTCATGTAACTTGTCATATAAAATTTGGTTTTATATTTTTAATCCTGGTATCTTTTATTTAAAATTATTTTTATACAAAGCAGAGAGGTTTTCAAATAAATAAAACTTGAAATATTTTTTTTACACAAAATGTATTGTGCAGATAATAAAATATACAAAATAAGGGAAAAATTATACATTTTTACCTTCTTCGGACAGATTACCAAATACATATTATTTTGTTTTGCAGATGTTCAATTATGATTTTCGTGTATCTCGTAGAAGGCTGAGCAATTCATGTATGGCAGCAAGCAGCAGTGTTCTACGAAGTGCCGCACAAATCATAGGGTCGCTACGAAGACCTTCGACACAAGCAGCAGCAGCAGTACTTGTCTGCGATTCACCATCCTTCACATTATCATTGCAGTGTACACTTGACTCCTCTTTGATCGATTGCTCTGTAATAATAGTGCCAACATCCGGCTCATTGACACCAGGTCTGTCGGTAGCACAACTGGCATCGGCGTTCCAGGGAAAACACCTCGTTGGGCGGCGACAGTGACGAGAGGGTGCAGGTTCATCTCTGGAACCGGAGGAAGAATCATCNCGCTCACCGCCCGGTCTTTCTTTGAGAGGAGGAATCTCTCCAGACATCCTCCAGCTGTCTTTGAATACAGCGCAAACACGTTCACATTGGGGGAAGCGTGCTCGTGGTCTGTGGTTTCATGTGGAGGCTCCTGACCCCATATCCGCACATTATACCGGTTCACCTTAACATTTGTATGGAATGTCGCTTCATAGCTAAAAACCAGCTTAGACATAAAGGCATCATCTACCTGGTTCTGGGCACATAACGGAAACATCAGACCATCCCCTTCACATTGACGTGTCGAATGCGTGCTCGCTTCCCCCTCACCATCAAACAGAGAGTTACGAACGGCATCCAAACCATAACACGGGACATGCTTACAAGAGCGTGGAACGCATTTGATTATCGCGTAGATGTCGTTCGGGCAGCTCATGGTGGTCACAGTGAACATTTTATAATGCATGATTAACAAACTTCACGGTTCCACGGTTCATTTGATTGGTCATTCTAGGTTGTAGGTTGTTTGGTTTTGATAATATAGACCTTAAAATTTTGGGTAATCTTTTATACTCATCCTGTACTTTGAGCAACCGCTAGGTTAGCGCACGTTACGTTAATTACAGTAAAATCATTTTATGTCCTAATGCATGTTTTAATAAAAACATAGCTTTAGCGTTCATAGATTGTTGCATATCCACCAGACAACGCCAAGAAATTTACCACTTCCTGTTTTTTTTTCCGACAGCTGTTTGTCTAGACAGTTAGCCTAACAAATCAACAAGTGAACATTTAATTTTTCGCGAAGGGGATGATATCAATAAATATAATTTCATGCCATAATTAATCATTGTACAAAAACGTACTATTTAAAAATTCGTTGTTTCATGTCAAGTTGTGTCACTAAATTTTACGTAGACAGGCTTATTTTTAAATATTACTAGTAAGTAAAATATAAAAGGAAAATCTCGCATAACGGGATCCAGGATCGGTGCCAGCGCCGGCCGGCCGCCATGTTGTGATGCCATCTGACTGCCATATTGGATGTTGGTGGCCTTGACCTTGACCACATGCCCATGATTTTGAATAACGTTGAAACAAAAAAAAATCTAAAAATTATTATTCAAAATTTTTTTAAAAAACATACATTTCTGGAGGTTATATCTGAACCATGTCGATCAAACGACTGACCCGCCACCAACGTTTCTCATTGGTTAATTAGTCGTCAAGCCTTGAACCACTCAAACATACTCATTCCATCGTTGCAGATATCTTGGTTTTCTTTGTTTGTTATTTGTTTTCATTTTCAACACCTAGGTGGTGCTAGTGTATTAATAATATATTTTGCCACCAGGTGGTGATTTAGCCAAAAGGTAGCAGCCCTATTTGTTTAAGTTTTTAACTTATAGGTGGAGCTGTCGGCCAATTACTCATTTTCACTCAACCCTTTCCACGCCATGCAATATCTACTGTCAATTAATTTAAATATACCCCTTAGAGCCCACTGGTAACTCATGTTTCAACCACCAGAGATAATATACTCTCGGCAAGAGTGCTATCGACCTGTACCAAATGGTGATGAGGTCATGTAACTTGTCATATAAAATTTGGTTTTATATTTTTAATCCTGGTATCTTTTATTTAAAATTATTTTTATACAAAGCAGAGAGGTTTTCAAATAAATAAAACTTGAAATATTTTTTTTACACAAAATGTATTGTGCAGATAATAAAATATACAAAATAAGGGAAAAATTATACATTTTTACCTTCTTCGGACAGATTACCAAATACATATTATTTTGTTTTGCAGATGTTCAATTATGATTTTCGTGTATCTCGTAGAAGGCTGAGCAATTCATGTATGGCAGCAAGCAGCAGTGTTCTACGAAGTGCCGCACAAATCATAGGGTCGCTACGAAGACCTTCGACACAAGCAGCAGCAGCAGTACTTGTCTGCGATTCACCATCCTTCACATTATCATTGCAGTGTACACTTGACTCCTCTTTGATCGATTGCTCTGTAATAATAGTGCCAACATCCGGCTCATTGAGACCAGGTCTGTCGGTAGCACAACTGGCATCGGCGTTCCCGGGAAAACACCTCGTTGGGCGGCGACAGTGACGAGAGGGTGCAGGTTCATCTCTGGAACCGGAGGAAGAATCATCTGAGATGGGTACTGATATGAGTGCCTGGCGTCGGCGATGCACTAGGTGGCGTCTAATCGTCTGACTGGCGGCATCCTTCTGTGGTCAGGTTGCTGGGAGTGGACCGATGGTTCGTGCCACACCTGAAGAGAATCCACGGCACAGTCTGGCGCATGGATGGTAGCATGATTCTGTGCCAGGGCAACGATATTGTCCATGGTGCAGGGAAGATGCTCCTGTGGCATAATATGTATCAAAATGCAGAACGATGCTCTCGAACAGCCCACTTGAATAGGTGTTTGTTTGTAGACGATTGGAAAATGTGCGAATCGCCAGTGCTGCATGCTGCTGCAATCGCATGTTTCGGTATAGGTACCCCGATATTCATCTTCTTCTGCTGTGAAACTATACTCCACGTTACTGTAGTATGGTTTGATGCCTGCATAAAGGTCTGAATGGTGTCATGTTGATGACGAGACTTCTAGGTGACAACTAAACGAGCCCGTACGTAGATTTTATATTACTCTGAAGAGCCAAAAAAACTGACACACCTGCCTAATATCATGTAGGTACAACCCCCCCCCCCCTTCTTAGGTCACCCGGGCACGCAGAAGTGCCACAAGACGACGTGGCATGGACTCGACTAATGTCTGAAGGTACGCAGGAGGCAATTCACACATGAATCCTGCAGGGCAGTCCACAAATCCAATCTGCACCAATTTGAGAATGGGTTGCACGTCTGTCACGTTTAATGATTCTCGTCAGTTGCCGTTTGTCCCGTTCTTTCACGATCTTTTTCTTGCCGCAGCGATGTCCAAGATGTGATGTTTTACTGGATTCCCGATATTCACGGTACACTCGTGAAATGGTCGTACGNCCAAGATGTGATGTTTTACTGGATTCCCGATATTCACGGTACACTCGTGAAATGGTCGTACGCGAACATCCAAAGCGAAGGACATCCATACTTGGCCTGCACATCGTTAATTTCCACTTCAAATTTACACAAGTCGTAAAGCTATTTTTGGTGCTCAGGTCTTGCTACATAAATCAGGCCCTTCTGGTACTGCATCAGCAACACCCGCAGCAATTTTCCCGCCTGATGGTATGGAATTTTGCCTTCGTCCCACTCCAGTCCGTAGTAGTACTTGGTTGGCCAGGCATTTNGTTTCCCGCCTGATGGTATGGAATTTTGCCTTCGTCCCACTCCAGTCCGTAGTAGTACTTGGTTGGCCAGGCATTTGTTTTGTTGCTCTTCTCTTTCAACAATTTCCAAAAATAATGGGGGCGGAAGGAGCGTGTGCATGTTTTACTATCGTCGTCATAGGACACCGCGATCTCCTTGAGCACGAAGCAATTTTGACTCTGGAAATCCTGCAGGTTACCATACATCTTGAATCTGAAGATGCTCGAACACGAGTAAACTTTTCTATTGTGTGAATAGTTATATTTATATATTCTCAGCTGCACTCATGACAGAATTTGGATGTTCTTGTAGCAGCAATTGTATGATACAAACCAGTCGTGAAGTATCAGGTAGAATACATAAAGGTTGGCAGGAATATTTGCATGTGTAGTGAATTCTACCCTGCAGTCGATTGCATTGGAAGTAAAACACTTCTCCTGTTTAATCACATCGAATACAATGAGTGGGGCCAAATTCTTGAGAGTATCAGGTCTCAGTATCGTGGATTGGGTGCGTCCATAACATGCATTTTGGGATTCAGCATACATTTGATATGCCAGCAGGTACTGTCTATTTTCAAAGTTCATGTTAATGTCAATGTAGGGATACCTTTCCCTATTGAAAAATATTTTCACATTTTCTATTTGAGATGTGTTGAACTGCGAACAACTCACTCTCATGGTGTGCTGTCTTCCTGTATATATAACCNCACATTTTCTATTTGAGATGTGTTGAACTGCGAACAACTCACTCTCATGGTGTGCTGTCTTCCTGTATATATAACCGATCGATTATGTACCTCGGTTTCTCAGAAGCAAAACTGGACTTCATCAACCAATTAATGCGCTAGCTTTCTGGCAATCAGGATCATGACTCAAGACTCAACAAAATGAAAGCCATAGCCATGTTTTTGACATCATCCACATTCTTCAACATTTTTATGCATTCAGCAGTGCTCAACTGCACATGAGGTAGCATCCATTCGATAGACTGTAGTGTCAGTTCCACTTTCTCCAGGTTTTCTCCTGTACCCACGATGGTATCTGCATATGTATTGGCTAGAAGTAGCACCAGTTCCTGCTTCGAATTGACGATAAAACGTCTGTAGTCTTCGGCGAATCCCAATAGCATGGAGAGCGGGAGGCGCACTTATAACTTGCCTGCAGGGTATATAGGAACACTATAGTCATCTTCCATTCTTCAGCCCGCCATCTTGGATGCAGATATATCATCAGGTGTGGGTGATTGGTAATATTTATAGTTGAGGTTATCCTCACATTTCGCGAATGGTCCACCTCAATACCGTTAATAAATACGTAATGTAATCGATTAGGTGGAGCGTAACATTTAACAAGAGCCTGGGAGACATTACTACTTTAAATGGGGGTCCATAATTCAGTTTTTTTTCATCGATGTTCGGATTTTGCATTTAATTGTTTGAAAATCAACAAGGCCTATGCACCATTTCCCCTCCAGGTCGAATTGGCGGAAAGTGTTCCACGCACAGCTAGAATCTATGCCCAGTCAAGTTAAGTGTTATTGACATGACTGATGGTTTCACTTTCATGTATAGACACTTTACACAATTACTTTTACGAAGGAACTAGTAAATGAAGATACAGATGCCCACAGATCAACGTGTTAGTCATATGCTCCCTCTTGTAGTTGTATACCAGCTTCGTTCCTTTCGGGTATCATCGCAGTTTGCTTGGAAAGTGCAAATTACCGAAACTGTCTTAGTAGTCTGCATGTTTTCCACATTTCACATGAGTTACCCAGTGTGTACCGGGCCTGGCTATCGTGTCCTGATTAATTATGGTGCACTCATTACATTTTGGTTTCTGTGGCAAATCGTCTCTCATAAATACTCCCCTAAAATCAGTACTTTCAATTTGTGTGCAAATCGTTCCAAATCCATGTTAGTGAGTGGTCGTTTCAGTAGAGATTTCATTATTGCCTCTTCCTGGTTGGCCCTTTTGTAAAATTTCACCTCCTACTGGGTATGGCCTTAGGAAGAGGCGTTGGTCGTTATTTACCTATGGCGATAGCTTCCATATTTTAATTTTACCTTTGGGCCACAGACAACTGCTTCCATTCGTTCGATGCTGTGTTGACGGCTCGAACAATACAACTTGAGGCTCCGAGTAGGCCCCTAAGGGACCCGAGTGCAGGCACAAACAATGGAAAATCCTCTGGTAGATGTTTTTTGGTTTTCATGTTTTTCTTCCCTTTGTCACAGCTTTTATTTTGTTGCTTATTCCTTTCTCTTGTTATCGGTACCTGAACACATTTCATACTGTACCTTTCTGTTGCTCTTATTATCCATTACCATCTTGACCTTGGCCTTCATAGCATTGTATATGCCCCACATGGCTATTTTTTTTCCGAGTCTGGTGTCTGATGATTTTATTATCTCGTCGGCTTGCTGTGCAAGTATCTTGTCTGCCTGGTGTCGGGTTTCCAGATCCTTCTTTAGGGAGTAAGCGATGCCCTGCTGCGTGCATGCCTCATCCAGTGCATTGATACATGTGTCACCACATGACAGCCTTTTAGTTATTTTCGTTCCAGGCCCGCAGAACTTGTATCCAGGAATGTGCAGCTCGAATTCTTTATTGGCATATCGACTATCCTGCTTCCAGTTACGGTCTTACCAATTCGATGCATCGTGGTAAACTGAGCTAGAATAGTATAAATACACTCCTTTTACACTTTTTTCTCAGTTTAATTTTGGACTTGAATCGGCACGTATACAAAGAGCTAATGATGCATTTGCTTTGTCGCTTCTGTGGTAAACCATTTTACAGCTTTGCGCAGTGTGTATCGACATAAAATACCGAACTAAAGAATCAAAAGTTTTAGTATGGATTTTCAGTGCAAAGTCTGCCAGAGACAGTTTACATGGAGCTATATTTTAAAGAGATATTCTAAAAATTGTAGAACTGGGATTCTCTGCAACTGCAATCAGCAACACAGTTAGCACTGCAAGCACCGCAGTTAGCACAACGTGCATCTCAAGATAGTGGTGGTAACGTACATAATATCAATCAAGATGGTAATCTACCCATACACGTTAATTCTTAATATGAAGATATCTCCCAGAA
Organism: Clitarchus hookeri; assembly: GCA_002778355.1. NCBI lineage: Eukaryota > Metazoa > Arthropoda > Insecta > Phasmatodea > Phasmatidae > Clitarchus > Clitarchus hookeri. The sequence continues at coordinate 39,002 of NQII01008940.1, read as the reverse complement.
ATCATGACATGGAAACCTATTTCCGAATTCAGTGCGCCGTATCATCGCAAGTCCATCGAATTTTAGGAAAATATGTGTCCCACTGAGCTTACTGGAAGAAGAGATTGGCCTTCTGTTCGAGAACGTGTACCTATACTCAAAATCGTTCCAGCAACCGAAATATCAGTGACTGGCATGATTGATGCAAGCAGTAAATGGTTTGGGTTATTTCCCTTGCAGCGATATTGAATCAGTCGTGCCATAGAGTGAAGCTCTTCCAAACTCGATATTTGTCTTTCATGACATTGCATGCGAAAAGCAACAGTGCGACCAGTAGTTTAGCATGGGGTGACATGAGATGGTGGACTACCTGTACCTATGCCAGACTTATTCGCGCATACCCAAACAGCTGCTCCGTCACACTACAAACATGTTGGTGTTGTTTCGCATGGACGATATGAATTTGCGGCATGTTTACGAAGATCATTTAAATACGGACAGGGCATTATCACATATCAGCAGTCTGTGTGCCTTGTACTGGAAAGACAAGTACGAATTTTTGATGATCGTTTATAGCCCCTTATACAATGGAAGTTACCGACGGTGATTCATTCAGGTTATCGTCGACCATAGAGAATGAGTTGCAGCATATTGCAATTCGAACAAAGTGGCCTCAAGCTGTGTCTTGACAAGGACGAAGATGGCGGTTTTCTTGTACCAATAAACGATGGAACCTGCGATGCTGGTAGAAGAATAATTCGAAATGTTGGTGAACTTGAATGATGCGATGATTATGAACGAACATAAATCATTCTTTCAGAACTACCTGTCCGAGCTCGGGACGAAGTTAGAGCATGTGAATACGGAGATCGTCCGCGATATGGTGGCCATGGACGAGCATGTAAAGAGACTTCAAAGGCAAACTATCTACAGAATGAACGTGGAATAAGCACAAAGGGAAGATAATAGGAAACGGCTGAAAGATTCCATATATCATACATTCGCTCCCTCGATTTCCCGTCTCGCCACGAAAACAGATATTCAGAACCAGAGCATGGACATATTAGATGTCTGCAGCGAACGCCTGGGGAAGATCGAAAGCCTTTGGGAAGAGACCCATGATTAAATATGTAAAAGACAGCAACAGGAACAAATTTTTTTCACTGAGATGTCGGACTTCACCAGTGACCTGCATCAGACGATACAGTCTGTTTCCTCGAAGTATTGGCTCGCCAAGAAAGCCAAAAATTTTGCGCGATCTTATAAATGAAGAAATCCTTAAGCCCATTACTCGTCGTCTGCATGTACTCAGGGGGAGCGATGGAGCACCTGTAGTCGTGAAGATCGAAATCGACGATACTACTGAGCCTACGAAGAAGCGAAAACATGATGATGTACAGACCGATCGAGACAATGGATCGGATGTGGATTTTCCACACGAAAAAACCCTATGCTCTGGTTCGCCGATAGCCAAGATCGTACACATCTCGTAATAATGCTACGATGAATAGTATATACAGGTATAATGATAAATTGTTCCTTGTTGCTGATGAAATATAGTTCATAGGTTCTGGGTTCATCCAAGTTGGCTATTACAAGATGCGTGGAACCCCCGGGCTTTACTAACTTCTATTTCAAAAGGAGTTGAGATAGTTTACAGAATCCGACCTGTTCGAATACATTGTATTGCTCAAACTCACGCATACAATTTACCAAGATAACAATCCTGATACAAGGGTTTATAAGGACGAAAATAACGAAAAAATCGGCATTCTCGCAAACCTCTTCAGTGGCCTAGCACTGAACGACCTATTTTAAGCCGACTTCGTGGAGAAGATACCGTATGCTCAGGTCAATAATGGCTATAAATAAATGTTTACCATAGTCGATGCATGTAGCAAAGTTGCCTTGGCCAGCCCTGTCAAGTCAAAAAATGNATGTTTACCATAGTCGATGCATGTAGCAAAGTTGCCTTGGCCAGCCCTGTCAAGTCAAAAAATGCACACGATGTTACCGAGGCCATATCGGATGTATTGCACGAAGGACGCATACCTACTAATCTGCGAACCACACAGGCCAAGGAATTCTACATAGCACAGTTAAAGGCTCTGATGAATAAACATACAAATATATAATTATTCCGCATACAACAATCTGAAAGCTTCTATCGTCGACAGTTTCCACAGAACTCTNGAAACATACAAATATATAATTATTCCGCATACAACAATCTGAAAGCTTCTATCGTCGACAGTTTCCACAGAACTCTGAAGGGCAAGATGAGGAGACATTTCACTGCGAATGGCAACTGCAAGCGCTTGGCTATACTCCAAAAACTCATACTATAATATAACTCTGCAGTACACTCAACCACACACATGAACTTCGGACACGCGAAAGACGACACCATGGTTCAAAGAACCCACGCAAGCATAAAGCCAAGGTTGGTGACCTGGTGCGCATCTCCAAACAGAAAGGCATCTTCAGAAATGTATTTAAAGCGAATGAGAGCCCCTAACTCTTTCGCAACTATGCTCCGAGGACCTACTTTCTCGAGTATTTGAATAATGTAACCTTCTATGGTTATTTTAAGTAGGAGATTCTACCTACAAAGTTTCCTGGTGTGAATTTGGTCGAGAAGTTGCTGAAACGACGTAATGGATGGTCGAATATCAAGTGGTGGGGTTTCCCTGGCCGTTGCACTGGGTCGACAATGTGGACTTCGAGCGGTGAACACCGAAGATTGCAATTAATAGACCACCTGTGTATATGTGTTTACTTATATCGTACATTACTAATTACATTTAGTGTAAAGAATTGTCTGTTTTGTTTCATAACTTACAAAAACCACATAATATAAAAATTATATTTAAATAAAATTATTTGCATTGAAAAATAAAACAAAAAATTTAATATGACAATTTACATGACCTCGTCGCCATTCGGCACAGGTCGATAGCAATTTTGCCGAAAGTATATTATTCCTGGTGGTTGAAACATGAGTTACCAGTGCGCTCTAAGGGATGATAGTAAAAATAAAGAAACAATAGATATGATATAGCGTAGAAGGTGTCGAGCGAATATGAGTAGTTGATTGACAGCACCACCTCTATGTTAAAACCACAAACTAATATGGCTGCCACCTGGTGGCTTAATCACCAGCTAGCCTGTTGGCGAAATATATTATTAATACACCAGCACCACCTAGGTGTTGAAAATGAGAACAAATGACAAACGAAAAAGAACGAGATGTCTGCATTCAATGAAATGCATATGGTTGAGAGGGGTGGAGGCCTGCCTACTAATTAACCAATGAGAAACATTATTGACAGGTCAGTCGTCTGCTGTACATAGTGCGGTTGGAACCTCCAGAAATTTAAGTTTTTGAAGTTTTACTTCTTTTGGCGCGTTGAGGGTAAAGGTTTAGTGTGCAACGGAAGATGGGCACGCACAGTGTAACGAAATTCAACAGTGAACGTGGTAGGGATATGACCCAACGCGCATACGCGTATCGTCTAGCTATATACAAACGCAAGGTACACAATATAGCACGTGGTTATATTTAAAATCGACAGAAAATCAGTAGTTCATGTAATAAGCAAATTGAAAAACGTTTTATTTATATAAGTAATTCATTGAGAATATAATACCACATGTTCTCTCGCCGTATTCCTCTTACAATAGAATTAGACGCAACAGCTTGCATACTAGTGTAGGGCGTTTGTTCCAAATGCTGAAGTAATGATTCATAAAAATGAACAGTATGCTAGTCACAGAGAGGCCAACATATTTTTGTTTACAAATGAAAATACCTGGTCGAATGATATAACGATTGGTTTCAAAACAATCTGTAAACGGCTTTATTACAGCAGGAGTTCCTTTTGGGACTAAGTGCATAAATATTCGTTCTTATTATTTTAATTCAACCATATTATATAAATGATATTCACACATGTAATGTTAGAGTTAATGTTATAGTTAAATGAATTATTCTCGTAAAAAAAGAAGAAGAATATGTTCGTATAAGATTATTAATTATAATTATTGTGATTTATCATAAGTACAATTCTTTTTCGTACAAGAAATTTGTTCCTTCGGTTTAATAAATAAAGCATTAAAATCATTATTAAAGATACTGAAAGTCTTTAGCCTATCAATGAGTACCGGTTGTTTATTAATAAAAAATATGAAGGTAAAATTATTAATACGATAAATGCTGCTACTCAATTTAATTATATATTAAATAATGGTGTTGATGGATCAAAAGTTGAAAATATATTAGTGATAATTTTCAGTTATTTTCAGAATATATAGGTTTTTTTTTCTATTTTATTTAAAAATTGGTACATTTGTTACATAGAATTTTATTATAAATGTAATGAATGTAATAATAAAGTATAAACAAATATTCATCTTACTGTAGCTGTTTGTGGAACGAGACAAACATCCACCACCCATCACGTTTTGAAGACTACAATTTCTCCAGAACCTCTTTGTTTCAAACATTTAGATTAAAGCCGCTCGTGTCTCAACTCGTGGTTGATCCGCTTGAATGTGTGATAATCTGGACGAATGTCCTAGGAAAACCTTTCCATTTATAGGTGCTGATCATGTCTCCAAACTGTCTCCTATCTGCATTACTGTTTTTTCAGCCTAAATGTAGCGTTTCACGTTATGTGTACCAAGCAATTGCTTTGTGTGAAGGCCAGCATAAAACACTGCCTCGTTTTCTGCTGCTGTTTTAAATTGTTACAGACAGTAACGTCATTCTATTAAAATATTTCCTATTTTTATTCACATGTGTTGTGGCACTGGCCTGATTCCATTGCAATTTATCCTGTAGTAAAGTTTCCATATCACCAGGGGCTACACTAAATGCGTAAACAAGATCTAAAGGTACGAAAATATTTTTTTTTGCAGGATGAAGTGTACAGAGATTACATATTGCATTGATACAAAATAACGATGATTGCTGTTTGAGCGTTGAACTTCCGATCATATTGCAATGTACCAAGATATCATATAAGCTACATTAAAGTTTACGAAACACTTCACAAATGAGTGGAGCGGCTTAGGAATGAAAATGAAAGATTAAAACTGAGCACGGTGTTTCTTAGAGGAATTGAGACCGGAAATTTAATTTGCAGACCGTAGCGATGGCAAGTTCTAAAAATACCTGGCATTTTACACAGACAGTTGTAGATTATAACATCTGGGATAACTTTCGTTTTCACCAGGCACGAACCGAAACATGCTTTCAATGTTTATATAATCGTGACCAAAAGATAATTCTTTATTGCCAGAAAAATATTTTGCCAACATATATCTCACAAAAGATTCCGTGGTACCAACAAAATATTTATCATGTTAGTATTTATTGAAAATTACTACAGGGCTTTTGCCATGACCAATAAATTCACTATAGTGGTGATCGGCAGCACAAATGTTGACGTTGTAATATTCACATAATTGTTCCGTAAAACAAAATTATTCTTAAGTGATTGATTTGTTTCCAAGAAATGATTGCAGATATTAGGAGCAACGGCAGATTACTTGAGTGAACAAAATAGTGTCACTGTAAACAAGTACTTCGCAAGCAAATTTATTTGGTATTAGTGACAAAATCCTTCTGTCAGTGCACTCTGCAGTTTAAACGGCATTTCAATATATTACAGTATGTTGATGAATTGAAGTCATTTAAAAGCGTAGATCTGTTGAAAATGCATACATAAACACCATTACTGTTAACTATAACTCAGTCAAGTAAGATCACATATGACGTTAACCCATAAATAAATAAGTAAAGTTAGCTGAGTTTTAGCACAGTGCTATTACTAGCTTTGGTGAACAGCATATCAAAGCACTCTGTCTTTCTCGTGTTCACATTCCAAATCTTTAGGCCATTAAATTTCCTAGGGCCTAAAATTTAGAGGTAAATATTGTGGTCGGATGGCCATTTCGGAAGATAGTACCAAATGAAAAAAATTAAGCTTTTACATTACATTTAGAAAACTACTCCATATATTTTAGCGAAATTTGGTACGTAAATAAAATTATGTTTGGCCAGGTAAATGGCAGCAACTTAATTTAATTAGACACTCATTTTCTAAATGGCAACCGTATAAATATTTGAGGTTTATTTCGTATTGCTACCATATCGTTTGACCAATTTCAACAAACTTTTCTACACAGACAGTATCTACTACAGACCTTTTATAAGCCAAATAACAACCAATTTTGTGCTCAATTATGAAAGATAGTGCCACATGAAAAAATAAAGCTTTTAAGTTATAACTCGAAAAGTACGCAACCAATTGTCTTAAAATTTGGCAAGTAATAAATAATATGATAGGCCAATTAAATATGCTTAGTTATTATTAGGACGTTATTTTAAAACAGGTGGTTATGTGAACATTTTAGGTTTATTTGGTATAACTACCGTGCTATTTTACCAATGAACCATATTTTGTACGCTGACAGTATCCATTACAAGCATCAAATAAGAAAAAAATAAATATTTTTGTCGACATTTTGTAAGGTAGCGCTACATGAAAGAAGCAAATTTTTTTGTGTAATTTCTCAGGAAAAAATAGACAGATTTCTAACAAATTTGGCACTCAAGTAGTACTGCCGTAATTGACATGTACAAATATGTTTCAAATATGTCAGGTACTTGTCTCTAAAATGAAGGCCATCTAGATATTTTAGCATAGTATACTCTGTCTTCGAAAACGTTCTATCAAATCTAACTTAACTTTGTATAGAGGCAGCATATTGAACAAAGATCAAATATGTCTACACGAGGCCTCTTTTGTCTTCTAATTTGTAAGATAGTGCCACACAAATATATAGAAATTTTATGTCATATCATTGGAAACCGTTTTCCGATTCGTACCAAATACGGCAGACAATAAGTACTGGTTGGTAATGTTAACTGATATGTTTTAGGTATGTCAAAAACTTTCTTTTTTAAATGAGGGTCTTATAGCTGTTTTAGTTTTATATGTTATATCGTTAACAATGTAAATTATAATTACGAAACTTTGTATGATGGCTGTTATATATCAGCAATCAAATGTGTACACAAAAAATCTCTTTTTTTCGTCATTTGTAAGCTAGTATCACTTGACGAATTAAAATAATTTCATCTCCGAAAAAATAAACTATTTCTACCAAATTTGTCGAACCGTCAGCACTATGGGAGGCTATGCAAACTAATAAATTTTGGGTGGGCCACACAAATATTTAAAAAAAATGACGATCGTATAAACATTTTAGCTCCAAATTTTTTATCTACGAAACTGGAAAACCATTTTCAACTCAACTTTGTATGCTTACAGTATCAGTTGTATCCATCAAAATTGGCGATGCAAAGTCTCATCTCTCCTCCAATTTGTAAGATAGTCCCACATGAAAAAATATAGTTTCCATGCCCTATCTCGGAAAAAATCAACCGATTTATTTCAAATTTTGCGAAGAATTTTAACTGTGGTAGGCTATATTAAATTATATGTTTTAAATATTCAATTCTCTTATTTTATGAATGGCGTTTATACAAACATTTTAGCTAAGTGTGCTACATCTACGAAATTCTGTAACAGATTTCAATTAAACATTGTATATTGTAGCTATGACTTTAATCGAATGTGTTAATATATAAACGTTATTCCTCCGTTTACAAATATCGTCACATGATCACTGGAGGTGTTTTATGCAATATCTCGAGGACCAATCAACCGATTTGCATACACAGATACTCCTTGCCAGATTTTTTTTTGCAAAGTAGTGTCAGGTGAGTAACAGAACATTTTCTTATATTTGGGGATTAATTCGACTAATTTCCACAAAATTTTGCACACCTACAGAAAGCCAAGTAAAGTTACATGATTTAAATGGGGTCAGAAAATTTTTTTAAAAAAGCGGCGATTTAAATATTTTCATAGTTTTGACATAACTTTTTAACAATTTCAATCAAACTTTTTTTTGTCGACATCATCTATTACGAACATCGTGAACAGAGCTTCTTTTTAAGCAATTCTGCAAGATAGCCCCATTTAAGAAAATTAAGATTTTATGTACTATCTCGGAAACCAATCACATGATTTCGATAAAATTTTTCACACAAGTAGCGTTAAGCTAGGTTATTTCAATTTGCGTGTTTTAGTGGCTCAGATTTTTCAAAATTAAGGCCAAGTAAACATTTCAGGTTAGTAATCCTCAAAGCATTAGACTTATTACATCCAAATTTGATGCTCCGAATCCTACCTCCGTGATGCAGTTAACCGAAAGCTAGCTTAATTTTACGAGTTTTTCTGAATTCTAGTCCCGAGTAAGTCCCTGGGATATTTTAATTTTCTTTGTACTGCTTCACATGTTTCTGGTTTCATCTCTTATGATTTTGCTCTCAATGCCTACCTACCATCTAAGCTTTCAATAACTTTGCCAGTATTTATTTTCACCCATGTAGAGGAAAGTAGGCTCATAAGTAATCAGTAACTTATTGTTCTAATTCAGAAAATACTCTCATGCCAGTGCTTACTACATTAACTCCAGCCCCGAGCTTTTTGATGCGGATTACTTCCTGCACATTGAACGTGATCGCAATACTTGGCGTCTTTGCAGGAAGGCAGGTGATATCTGTTCTGTCGTGTTGACATTGCCGACGGACAAACTGCTTAAACGAAGGGAGTTACGAACGGGACTCATATAAGCTGTAACTTTATCAAGGAATATCAATTGATTATACAACGGAGAGTATTTTACGTTAATATTGATCTTTAAGAATACATGTAAATTTACCACAAATTATTAATTTTTATTTGTATGTTAAGAATAAAATTTCGGCAAATTTCTATACCGTATAGAAACATATCCAGTGTGCCATCTAAATCTCAATCCACCATGAACTGTGTATGCACTCTTCCACGTGATACCCACTTTAAATAATTAATTTGATATAATGCCTCACAAATCACAAGATGAATACGTGTAGAACGCAGAATGGGTGTAAGGTGAGGCATGCGTCACGTAACTTGGTTACAAACTTGGAACCATCAGTCGCACAGAATAAGTAGATAAACCATTAGAGAAGGCATAAAACGCACATCAGTGCTCGAGTTGATTTATTAGTGCCTACTATTCGTTTCTAAACAGCTAAAGCAAATAGTTTGACATTATTTCAAAGAAACTTTTATTTTGTGAAATTATTTGTTTTCTAGAGATATGTTGCAACATTACTTTTCATACAATACCTCAAATAAATATTTTTTTATCAGGTTTCCTCTTTAATTCGAGACAAACTCGATCTAAATCGCACTATCCGTTGCGTAACAATATGAGATAGAGTAAAATATTGCAAATCTTAGGCCCCAGGAAATTTAAGCNAAATCGCACTATCCGTTGCGTAACAATATGAGATAGAGTAAAATATTGCAAATCTTAGGCCCCAGGAAATTTAAGCGGCTTAAAATTTAGGACGCGAAAACGAAAAAGTTCATTTATTTTAATATGTTGTTCGCCAAGGCTAGTAATATCACTGTGCCAAAAACCATCTTTGTATTATTTATTTATGGGTAAACACTTATTTGACTGCGCTAGTATGTCTCTTTGCACACGTGTGGGCGTGTCAATGTGAGGGACGTGCGCAGAAAGAGGAAAATTGCTCTACCTCACATGTAGTCCGTGCTAAATACAAGCAGGGCGTCACACAGCCGCACATAATGCACGCATGATGGTGTTTAAAATACGTGCGATATCACTGGATATTATATGTATTATAAGAACTCCTTAAAAACATTATTTTAAGAATTATTCATTTCTGCGTTTTTGACACAATAGGAAAATGTAAGAGAGAGGAAGTTGAGAAAGGGGGCGAAGGTTCTGCCTTGGAGCTGATCTGTTGTTATCAGTATTTGCTTGAAATGAAGGCGGAAAACCAGTGGGAAACAAATTCCAAGGCAACGGGCCGCCATCACAAACACGACTTTCTGAATGCTAGACAACAGATGTGATCACATTAGCATAAATCCTGATTTATCGTTTAAAATATATTCAGAATTTTTAAAACATATTTTTTTCAAATCTCATTTGATGTCNGCATAAATCCTGATTTATCGTTTAAAATATATTCAGAATTTTTAAAACATATTTTTTTCAAATCTCATTTGATGTCCGTTATTAGCTTTTAACACGTTTACATACAGGACGAGACATATAACACCGTTAAACTTAACCTGTATGTTCCGTACGAAAAAAAATGCGAAACATGTGTTCATCATTTTGTCTATAATGCTTCCTAAAGTTTAAGTTATTGTAAATATTACAGAAAGTATTTGATATGTAACAATTCCACTCACGATCATGTGTAGCTGAACAAATTTCTGCATCCACTGCAAAANCAAATATGTCAGGTACTTGTCTCTAAAATGAAGGCCATCTAGATATTTTAGCATAGTATACTCTGTCTTCGAAAACATTCTATCAAATCTAACTTAACTTTGTATAGAGGGAGCATATTGAACAAAGATCAAATATGTCTACACGAGGCCTCTTTTGTCTTCTAATTTGTAAGATAGTGCCACACAAATATATAGAAATTTTATGTCATATCATTGGAAACCGTTTTCCGATTCGTACCAAATACGGCAGACAATAAGTACTGGTTGGTAATGTTAACTGATATGTTTTAGGTATGTCAAAAACTTTCTTTTTTAAATGAGGGTCTTATAGCTGTTTTAGTTTTATATGTTATATCGTTAACAATGTAAATTATAATTACGAAACTTTGTATGATGGCTGTTATATATCAGCAATCAAATGTGTACACAAAAAATCTCTTTTTTTCGTCATTTGTAAGCTAGTATCACTTGACGAATTAAAATAATTTCATCTCCGAAAAAATAANAGGGTCTTATAGCTGTTTTAGTTTTATATGTTATATCGTTAACAATGTAAATTATAATTACGAAACTTTGTATGATGGCTGTTATATATCAGCAATCAAATGTGTACACAAAAAATCTCTTTTTTTCGTCATTTGTAAGCTAGTATCACTTGACGAATTAAAATAATTTCATCTCCGAAAAAAATACACTATTTCTACCAAATTTATCGTACCGTTAGCACTATGGGAGGCTATGCAAACTAATAAATTTTGGGTGGGCCACACAAATATTTTTAAAAAATGACGATCGTATAAACATTTTAGCTCCGAATTTTTTATCTACGAAACTGGAAAACCATTTTCAACTCAACTTTGTATGCTTACAGTATCAGTTGTATCCATCAAAATTGGCTATGCAACGTCTCATCTCTCCTCCAATTTGTAAGATAGTCCCACATGAAAAAATATAGTTTTCATGCCCTATCTCGGAAAAAATCAACCGATTTATTTCAAATTTTGCGAAGAATTTTAACTGTGGTAGGCTATATTAAATTATATGTTTTAAATATTCAATTCTCTTATTTTATGAATGGCGTTTATACAAACATTTTAGCTAAGTGTGCTACATCTACGAAATTCTGTAACAGATTTCAATTAAACATTGTATATTGTAGCTATGNCAAGTGTGCTACATATACGAAATTCTGTAACAGATTTCAATAAAACATTGTATATTGTATCTATGACTTAAATCGAATGTGTTAATATATAAACGTTATTCCTCCGTTTACAAATATCGTCACATGATCACTGGAGGTGTTTTATGCAATATCTCGAGGACCAATCAACCGATTTGCATACACAGATACTCCTTGCCAGATTTTTTTTTGCAAAGTAGTGTCAGGTGAGTAACAGAACATTTTCTTATATTTGGGGATTAATTCGACTAATTTCCACAAAATTTTGCACACCTACAGAAAGCCAAGTAAAGTTACATGATTTAAATGGGGTCAGAAAATTTTTTTAAAAAAGCGGCGATTTAAATATTTTCATAGTTTTGACATAACTTTTTAACAATTTCAATCAAACTTTTTTTTGTCGACATCATCTATTACGAACATCGTGAACAGAGCTTCTTTTTAAGCAATTCTGCAAGATAGCCCCATTTAAGAAAATTAAGATTTTATGTACTATCTCGGAAACCAATCACATGATTTCGATAAAATTTTTCACACAAGTAGCGTTAAGCTAGGTTATTTCAATTTGCGTGTTTTAGTGGCTCAGATTTTTCAAAATTAAGGNATATGGTGTCAGAAAAAATTTTAAAAAAACCGGCGATTTAAATATTTTCATAGTTTTGACATAACTTTTTAACAATTTCAATCAAACTTTTTTTTGTCGACATCATCTATTACGAACATCGTGAACAGAGCTTATTTTTAAGCAATTCTGCAAGATAGCCCCATTTAAGAAAATTAAGATTTTATGTAATATCTCGGAGACCAATCACATGATTTCGATAAAATTTTTCACACAAGTAGCGTTAAGCTAGGTTATTTCAATTTGCGTGTTTTAGTGGCTCAGATTTTTCAAAATTAAGGCCAAGTAAACATTTCAGGTTAGTAATCCTCAAAGCATTAGACTTATTACATCCAAATTTGATGCTCCGAATCCTACCTCCGTGATGCAGTTAACCGAAAGCTAGCTTAATTTTACGAGTTTTTCTGAATTCTAGTCCCGAGTAAGTCCCTGGGATATTTTAATTTTCTTTGTACTGCTTCACATGTTTCTGGTTTCATCTCTTATGATTTTGCTCTCAATGCCTACCTACCATCTAAGCTTTCAATAACTTTGCCAGTATTTATTTTCACCCATGTAGAGGAAAGTAGGCTCATAAGTAATCAGTAACTTATTGTTCTAATTCAGAAAATACTCTCATGCCAGTGCTTACTACATTAACTCCAGCCCCGAGCTTTTTGATGCGGATTACTTCCTGCACATTGAACGTGATCGCAATACTTGGCGTCTTTGCAGGAAGGCAGGTGATATCTGTTCTGTCGTGTTGACATTGCCGACGGACAAACTGCTTAAACGAAGGGAGTTACGAACGGGACTCATATAAGCTGTAACTTTATCAAGGAATATCAATTGATTATACAACGGAGAGTATTTTACGTTAATATTGATCTTTAAGAATACATGTAAATTTACCACAAATTATTAATTTTTATTTGTATGTTAAGAATAAAATTTCGGCAAATTTCTATACCGTATAGAAACATATCCAGTGTGCCATCTAAATCTCAATCCACCATGAACTGTGTATGCACTCTTCCACGTGATACCCACTTTAAATAATTAATTTGATATAATGCCTCACAAATCACAAGATGAATACGTGTAGAACGCAGAATGGGTGTAAGGTGAGGCATGCGTCACGTAACTCGGTTACAAACTTGGAACCATCAGTCGCACAGAATAAGTAGATAAACCATTAGAGAAGGCATAAAACGCACATCAGTGCTCGAGTTGATTTATTAGTGCCTACTATTCGTTTCTAAACAGTTAAGCAAATAGTTTGACATTATTTCAAAGAAGCTTTTATTTTGTGAAATTATTTGTTTTCTAGAGATATGTTGCAACATTGCTTTTCATACAATACCTCAAATAAATATTTTTTATCAGGTTTCCTCTTTAATTCGAGACAAACTCGATCTGAATCGCACTATCCGTTGCGTAACAATATGAGATAGAGTAAAATATTGCAAATCTTAGGCCCCAGGAAATTTAAGCGGCTTAAAATTTAGGACGCGAAAACGAAAAAGTTCATTTATTTTAATATGTTGTTCGCCAAGGCTAGTAATATCACTGTGCCAAAAACCATCTTTGTATTATTTATTTATGGGTAAACACTTATTTGACTGCGCTAGTATGTCTCTTTGCACACGTGTGGGCGTGTCAATGTGAGGGACGTGCGCAGAAAGAGGAAAATTGCTCTACCTCACATGTAGTCCGTGCTAAATACAAGCAGGGCGTCACACAGCCGCACATAATGCACGCATGATGGTGTTTAAAATACGTGCGATATCACTGGATATTATATGTATTATAAGAACTCCTTAAAAACATTATTTTAAGAATTATTCATTTCTGCGTTTTTGACACAATAGGAAAATGTAAGAGAGAGGAAGTTGAGAAAGGGGGCGAAGGTTCTGCCTTGGAGCTGATCTGTTGTTATCAGTATTTGCTTGAAATGAAGGCGGAAAACCAGTGGGAAACAAATTCCAAGGCAACGGGCCGCCATCACAAACACGACTTTCTGAATGCTAGACAACAGATGTGATCACATTAGCATAAATCCTGATTTATCGTTTAAAATATATTCAGAATTTTTAAAACATATTTTTTTCAAATCTCATTTGATGTCAGTTATTAGCTTTAAACACGTTTACATACAGGACGAGACATATAACACCGTTAAACTTAACCTGTATGTTCCGTACGAAAAAAAATGCGAAACATGTGTTCATCATTTTGTCTATAATGCTTCCTAAAGTTTAAGTTATTGTAAATATTTCAGAAAGTATTTGATATGTAACAATTCCACTCACGATCATGTGTAGCTGAACAAATTTCTGCATCCACTGCAAAAACCCTTTGCTGCCATCCAAATTTTCATATGAAAATTAAGGGTTGCAACACTGTTGTTGCATTAAATTTCGTTATTCTGAAGCTTTATTGGTTTTTCAATCTCAAATTATAAATGAGAAAGTTAAAGTTAACCAAAATATTGTCATTTGTTATAATTCTAAACTCTACCGTTTCCGCGTAATTCATGCATAACGTTCCAAATCATGAAGTGATTACACAAATTCCTTCATAACTGAGGGTATTAGGGTAATATCACACAAGGTGACCATTTTGAAGACATTTTACGTACTGATCAATAATTCGTCGTTGCAAAACCAAATTAGCTTTAGAATCGCCTAAAAGTATGAAGTTCAGGGTTAAAGCCATTATGATTTATTAAAAAATTTGATTAGAGCGACGGAATTTGCAATGGTTGCAGATACCCGTTCAACTACACAATTCTGAAGGTCATTATTTCGTTTAAAATCCTTTTTGTAATATTTACCTTAAAATCGAGTTTTAGCTGCCCCTTTGAGGGTGCATACAGTCCTTATGAAGCATTTTCAGGCATAGATTGAATTATTTCTTCGTAATTTATATGCGGGATGTGTTTTTCAGTATTGTTTTGACTCATTGTGTGTATTTTAAATAAATTTACATTAAAAAATATATATATATTATTCGGTAACCTTGAAATACGGTAAATAGGTATGTACCATATGTTAACGATTAACTTGACGTGCAATGGTGCATGTACAAACGTCGTACGAAGGTGCTGACGTAAAGCATAATAAACAGAGAGCAAAATAAGTTATGAGATTGGCAAAACCAAGAATTACAGAGCAAGTAAAACATTAAAAAATATATAATATGTAAAATAATAAATATTTTTAATTAATACAGTGCAAGTAAAACATCAAAAAATATACAATTAGTAAAATAATAAGTTTTTCCAGTTATGTTAAGTCCAAATTTTGTCTATCTTTGAGTTAAAAACTGTGTAATTTATTATAACAGTAAAACGGCATATTTATAGTAGTATTTTACATGTTGTTAGAATAACACTTTCCAGATACTTGGCGACAGATTCATTATGTAAGACAATAGAGTATTCATTTTAAATATCTCAAGTGACGGTTTCAGGATAGTTAGAGAAACATGCGAGGCTCAACCTGACTGGCTGGAGAACTGGCAGCTTTGAGGAAATGGTGCAGGAGTTGCACGACTCGATCGCTAATGGGGAATTGCCAGATTTACTATACACAGGATTATGTTGTGGATTTGAGATGATGAAGCTGGGATATTGTCATGTTCGGCACTATTTGTAATCTTGAAGCACCCATCGCCATCTGCCAATAGGATGCCGAGCGTGGTACCATAGAGTGAGTACACCACGATCTCGACATCCTCACTCACACCACCGGAGGACGACGACGAAGGAAATGCAGAAATTTGCCAGCTCCTCCAAGAATACTAGGACAGGGTTGTGAAACATTTTGGAGATATTGCCGTGAGGTTGTTATAGTGAAATCAAGGTTACATCGTGATAAGTATCGAGGAGCATCACAGCATTGTAATGTCACAATCACAACTAAAGAGGCACAACTGTTCTAGAAGACGTGGAATGCTTTAAACTGAAGGTGAAATTACCACACTACAGACAGCAGTAATTAGTTGGAAAATCTACAAATAAAATGATTTTGTATTGAAATACATTTTGTCGGTCACTGCACTGCATGTCCTATGAATTTATACACAAGGAGAGACTATTCAATGTATGAAACATGCAAATAAATGTTTCTCACATTCATATAAAAGTCTATAGTGGGCAAATGAATGTAAGTCACAAAGAAATATTTGAAGTAACATGCAAATGAATACAAGTTACTTGCAAAAGAATTTATACGGCTTGAAAGTGAATGCAGGTCACATGCAAATCAATGTAGGTCACCTACAGTCACTACATAGTATAAAAGGAAGTGCCTGGTGCGCATCTGTCTCTCTGTATGACTGCGCTAATCTCGAGAACCACTGAACGGATTTGGATGCGGTGTTTACTGTTATGATCTGCATTTATCGAGGAAGGTTTCTCTGTTTTAATAACTGCCCTAGCACTTATAGGAGCTGAGCATTAAAGGTATTAGTGTATCAAGTCGAGGAAAAAGTTTGTTGCCAACACGCTCTCGTGGAATACGTTGCCTAATCCTTTACAGATATTACAAAATCATGTATAAAAAATTGTGTATAATTAAATGATTTACAAAAAAATCAGTGGCAGCATATATATATATATTTAATAGATAAGCAGTAATAAGTGTATTTATAATTTCAATTGCGCAGTAAAAACAATCGTAAAATTCATTGTCTTTTCGAACCATAATAAATTTAATCCTAATCAAAATAAATAAATTCATAATTAAAACTCTTTAATATAGATAAAAATTTCCTTTACATGCTAATGAAAGTCGGAAATGGAGAGCTTCCACTGTATCGTGGAAAAATTTCTCTGAATAGTGATATATGTGTTTTAGTCACCGACCACCAACAACTGATATATAACGTATACCCTGAAATACACGAAATTTCAAATAAGGCACTATCGTGGTTCAAAGAAAGAGCGATATTATCACCTACTAATGAACAAGTAGAAAAATTTATGAATCACTGCTCGGAAAATTCAATGCGCAAACACAAGTATATTACTAAGTAGATACAGTACTCGACAGTAAAGAAGCTGTGCACTATCCCACAGAATTTTTTAATTAATTTAACCGTTCTGGCATGCCACCACAGAAACTGATTTTAAAAGTTGGAGCTCTCATAATTTTATTGCGAAATACAAATCCACGAAAATTATGCAACGGGGCTCGATTACAAATAAAAAAATTCAAATTTTAAAAGTTATATCATTGAAGGTACTATTCTAACTGGCTGCGGTACTGGAGAAAATGTTTTAATACCTAGAATATCAATGATTCCCTCGAGTTTGCCTTTTAATTTTAAAAGATTCCAATTTCCAATAAGAGTTTGTTTTGGTATGACCATAAATAAGGCACAGGGTCAAACACTTAATGTGGCTGGAGTGTATTTGAGTAGAGCATGTTTTTCACACGGACAACTATACGTAGCCCTTTCGCGTGTCGCGTAAAACAGACATTTTTTTGAGCTGGCGGTCGGAGGCAAAACGATTAATGTTGAATACAAAGGAATGTTCTAAACCACTACTATATAATGTTTTTATGTATGAATGTGGATAAAGCTATGGAGGTAGTAATGTCAGGATCGTGGTAAATGGAGGTCCATAATTTCTGCTTACCCCTCTGGGAGACAGGCGTGACGTGTGTGTATGTTATGTATAATAGTAGTTTACTCATTTACTATCATATAATAATGTAATTGTTTCTTCCCAATTTATTTATTAGTATATCGCTGTACAAACTCTATTGTACCAGGGCGAAGCCAGGCCGGGTCACTAATGATGAATATAAGTAACATAAAAATGATCATATCACACATGCAAATGAATACAGGGAACAAGCAAGCGAATGTTGTATTTAGTTTTCGTTTTTCAGAACATGATGGCTCTTGGTAGCGATAAAATATATGTATGGTATTAATAAATAAGAAACAAAAATAATATTTCCAAGATAATAGACATGTTGGTGGAGTGCAGTAAAATTTTCCAAGTACAACTAAGATAATGCCAGGTCTGTGGCACCGATGACTAATCCCTGTGTGACATATTCTTCTCGTCAATGCTTGACTTCCGTGTGCATAGATTATAAGGATATATTACATGGCCCGTCAATCACTAAAGTAACCTAATACATAAAAAATTGTATAAAATTATATCTGTTCACTTTTAATTAGAGTCGTACAACTAAATAAAATAAGCAGCGTGAGATAAAATTGTGTAAAACCCCTTAAAAAAAATTATTTCGTAATCGTCTTTACAGCGTTGTGATTTAAGGAGTATATCTCACATGTAAGAAGTTACCAGTTTGAAAATAGAAGAATCAACAAATCTCTGAGCTGCAATAGTTGTAATAAATATACGCAGTGCTGCCTAGTGGATAATTCCATAAACAAATATGGCCGACGATAGCATGACCTAGAATACATTACAAGAATCAATTATGGTGGCACACCTGGCAGACATTTCAAGAACCAAAAATGNGATAGCATGACCTAGAATACATTACAAGAATCAATTATGGTGGCACACCTGGCAGACATTTCAAGAACCAAAAATGTTAGTAAATATTATGTGAGTAATCAGTGCACTCTGGTGGACAATATGTGAACTAAAATGACAGCAAGAAACTAGATGAGTAAGTTCAGAGGCCAAAGTCCCAAGATATCAAATCATATGGTTGTTGTTGCGCAATCCAAGATAGCTTATATAACATGGCGGCTGATGCTTCTAATTCTCCATTTGCAGCCTGCGTTAGTAACCCCGAAATCGAACACCGTAAAAAAACTATTAGTTTCGTTGCTACTTTAACACATTCAATTAACTCGTTCATTCTTGTTGCGCTAATTTTATAACGATTTGTGAATACAGATTGTTTAAAAAAAGTTGGGTGCTGTTTAAAACTATACGTCGTAATATGTGAAGGAAAAATTTTAATATTGTGCTTATGGCTCTTTCAGCTTCCCTTTTGCTTAATCGCCCTCCAAACTTAAGGGCCTTGCTACAACTAACCTAGTATATATGCCAGGTACATTGCTCAAGAGTGTGTGACGTTATAACAAGAAGCGTTCAAAATGTGTACCATGGGCGTCAATAGAGCCCTGCAGACGTCTTACAATGGATGATCGCATTCTTACAAGTACGTCGTGAAAGGCGCGCAATGTGTTGGAATCCGTCCACCATACAAAAGTAGCAACAGTGGGTGCTGTAAACCAACGCTTTCACATGCCCCCACAGCTAGAAATCGATGGGGTTTAGGTCATATGATCGGCTGGGGCATGAAACTGGCCGGCCCCAATGCATATTGCGCGACCATACATTAGGATAGTGTCCGTCTTTTATTTATACCTGTACTCCATTTCACTACATATGCACGTGTCTGGCGATGCAACACATCCACCACTCTGTGCAAACACAATCAGACTGGCCGTTACACTGCTCTGGCATACATATGTCTGCATCGCCTTCATCCGACATGTATACGCCGTCCGCCGTAGCAAAGCCCCACAGCTTCAGAGGGCGATTACAAGAAAGGAAAGCTGAGTCAACCATATGTTTATTAAAATTAATTTTCGTCATGGTATTACGTACTACCCATCCTTTAATCAGCGGTAATTTCTTTTAAACAACCTGTCTATAAAATCTAGAGCTTTTGTGACAAATGCCATAACTTAGAACAGTGGACTGACTATATCAAGTTTAAACATACCAAATCACATATTTAAACAAGACGTTACCAGTTTCACTAAAAAGCCTGCTATCGTGTACATGGGTGTTCATATTCTGATAAAGTTCTTAAAATATTATTGGTTGATGGGGTTTTGACGTCTCATTAACAGCGATATCATNTGATGGGGTTTTGACGTCTCATTGACAGCGATATCATTGAAGATGGAACCACAAACAAATGCAATATTAGTGAGGAAATTAAAAATTCACACCTTGCCTTACCCGCACTCGAAACAAGAACGCCTCGTGACGTCAGGTGGCGTGCAAACAACTGCATTATTGAAGACAGACTCGGATCATCCACTTTGGTTTTAATCAGTCTAGCAGTTTGGTAGACTTTGTTTATCAACCTCAAATATTTACAGTGATATCGTTTTGTGAACTACCTCCATTTACTCATGAGTTGATNGAGACTTTGTTTATCAACCTCAAATATTTACAGTGATATCGTTTTGTGAACTACCTCCATTTACTCATGAGTTGATGTCTTGGTTAACGGCATAAAAAAACCTATGAATTGGCATATTCTATGTTTGTCAAAGAAACTGCTGCATATTAAGATTTGTTCAAATTGTGTGGGACATAACTGGCATACTTACCTGAAATGTATTCATAGCTGTTATTTTGAAAATGTGTGACTACCCAATTTTGTCATATAAATTTATATGGATTTCAAATGTTTAATTTGGGGCTTGAATTTAGTGGGTATCAATTAATTGTTCCCTGAGTTCGGACAAATAGCTTAGTTTTTCACGTGGGGCTAAATTCTACAATTGGGGCCCTGTGAGTGTATTTAGTACCTCATTTTATGCTTGCATAAACTCTGCCAGCGTTAAAAGTTACGTTGTAATTGGTTTCANGTGAGTGTATTTAGTACCTCATTTTATGCTTGCATAAACTCTGCCAGCGTTAAAAGTTACGTTGTAATTGGTTTCATAATTTCGAAATTTCAGCGTTCTATGCAAAAATATGTATGCCTAGCATGGCCACTATTTTGAAAATAACTGCCTAGTTCTCATAAACAGAGCCTATCACATATATAGCCTACCACAGTTCTACTAATTTTCCAACTAAGACAGGCATAGGTCAGTTGTTTCACGAAATGTAACAACAATTTATTTATTCACGTGGCAGTAATTACAAAGTGGCGGATAAAAGAGCCCCTTTGTAGATACATTTGATTGTTGTAATATATACTGCTAGCACAAAAATATAAGTGTAAATTGCTTTCGTTGTTTTGTATAAATAGCATAGTAAATAAAAGTATCTGGCCGCCATTTAAAAAAAACGTTAAACCCAGTCAAAACATGTCCGTTTATATGGCCTACCGTAGTACTTATTCTATGCCAAATTGTGTAGCAATAAGTTGATGGTTACCTGATATGAAACTTGATTACTTAATGTGGTACTATCATACAAAATGGTGGACAGAAGAAGCTCTGTGAAGACGCACTTGATAATTTAATTAGTTAATGCCAGCACCTTAAATTAAGTTTAAATTGGTTACATGGTTTCGTAGATTTAGTATACTAAGCTAAATATTTATATTACCACCATTTAAAAAATAAGCANGAAATTGGTTACATGGTTTCGTAGATTTAGTATACTAAGCTAAATATTTATATTACCACCATTTAAAAAATAAGCACCTGACCCACTTAAAAAATATCAGTTTCATAGACCTGTAATAGTAATACTTGATTACCAAATTTTGTTGAAATTGGGTAATTGTTTCCCGAGATATAACAGCTATCCTACGATAAGGTGGAAATAACAATCTATATATTTACACGTTTGATGCTTGTAATATGTTTTTTTTAGAATAAGAAGTTTTGTCAAATTTGATTAAACGGTATGGAAGACATATAGCAAATGAACCTAATACCTTTATATGCNAGAATAAGAAGTTTTGTCAAATTTGATTAAACGGTATGGAAGACATATAGCAAATGAACCTAATACCTTTATATGCCTGCCATTGTGAAAATAGGTGCCTTATCTACTTAAATTGCATATATTAACATGGCCTGCAATATTATTACTTACAAGCCAAAATTGGCAGGAATCATTTTAACAATTCCCAAAACATTATGTATGATCTGTAGTTTTATGTTGCGCTTTCTGTCAACATGGTGGAACACACACATTATCTCTTTCTAAATTCAAAGCTAAGAGCATGCACTGTCAATGTACCAAATTTGATTTAAATATATTAATGGTTTCCCAAAGTATAATGAAGGTATATCTATTATAATAATTTCGCCATTTTGAAAATAAGTACTAAGCGTGATATAAAACTACTTTGAAGAGCTAAAAAACTGGTATAGGCGTGTGTATGCAAATAACAGAGGTATGGAACCAATCAGAGTAACGCGATGCGGTCGGCAGCTGGATCGGTTACTGCTGCTACAATGGCAGGTTATCAAGATTTAAGTGAGTGTGAACGTGTTCATATAGTCGGCGCACGAGAGATGGGACATAGTATGTCTAAGGTAGCGATAACATTTGAAAGTTCGCGTACGACCATTTCACGATTGTACCGTGAATATCGGGAATCCGGTAAAACATCACATCTTCGTCATACCTGCGGCCGGAAAAAGATCGCGAAAGAACGGGACAAACTACGACTGACGAGAATCATTAAATGTGACCGACGTGCAACCCTTTCTGAAATTGGCGCAGATTGGATTTGTAGACTGCCCTACAGGATTCATGGTGTGAATTACCTCCTGCATACCTTTAGACATTAGTCGAGTCCATGCCACGTCGTCTTGCGGTTCTTCTGCGTGCTCGATGTGAGGGGTGAGCGGAACACGATATTGGGTGAGTGTACCAGTTTTTTTTGGCTCTTCAGTGTATAAAAATCGGGTGTCTTTACATAATCCTCATTGTGGACAGAGTTTGGTGAAATTCCGTTCACGGCTTTTAAAGCCATAAAAGATGGGCATACATTCTAGATAGACATTCGGACAATTGTATTAGCATGCCTTTCTTCGGAAAGTAGGCTAAAAATGTGCATAAAAACGAATTTGAAAATGGCTTCTCAATTCTCCGTTTCTCTTTAATGGTTGTGACCAGAGACCTGACTTGAAGACCACAAGTCTCTGAAAGGCATTCGAAAGTGGGAATCGTGCCGGACAATGCCTTCGGTCTGTGGGTTTTCTCGGGGATCTCCCGTTTCCCCTGCCGTTTCATTCGGGCAATGCTCATTACTCACCTCAATCACTCTCATCGGCTATCAAGACTTCGCTGTTAAGAACTACTAAATCTCTTCACTCACTCACATACTCTTAAAAGCAGCTGCAGACATTGTTATAGCGACACCCTTACTTTACAGAAGAGTGTCCTACATTAAAATCTAAGTTCGAATTCATGCTGCACTTTTAATTTGTAGCACTTACCTTTAGGCTAGAGGTATCAAAAATGTATATATCGTCATTCACTGGTTTCGGTAAACCATGCGCTGGTGGTGTGATTGTTCTCAGAAGGCGTGGTAAAGGAGCGAAGATGAAATCGAACGCCAGGCTTCACTTGACAAAGAAGAAGGGTGTGGTAGGCACTGCTTGGGGATAAGGGGCGAGAAGGGGTGTGAAGATGACGTGCGTTTCTGATTTGCATGCCTAAACTCCTGCCGTCTTGAGAGGCCCGTCCCATTTGTTACTGATTCGGAACTGCACGCGCCAACCCAGGCACGGCCCGACATCGCAAGGTGTTCAGCCTGAGACTAGAGGGA
Organism: Clitarchus hookeri; assembly: GCA_002778355.1. Classification (NCBI taxonomy): domain Eukaryota; kingdom Metazoa; phylum Arthropoda; class Insecta; order Phasmatodea; family Phasmatidae; genus Clitarchus; species Clitarchus hookeri. Next base: position 15,356 of record NQII01008940.1, on the reverse strand, counting down.
TGAGAAATTTAAGCAGTGAGCATTAAGCAGCAAAACTTAGAAATTTTTCAATTGTGTAGTTTCAAATCTAATTGTAGACAGGGCAGTTACTGATTCTTAGTAAAGACTGTTGACGGTAAAGTAAGCACTTTTAAAAGCCCTACAAAAATTTTTTTATCAGCCTTTTGGATGCGTATCCTTCCTTGTACCTTTAAAAATAAATGCTGCTATGTAAATTTCAGCTAGTGATTTACTTTTTCTGGATCATATGTCCACTGCATATACATTAAATTAACAACTCATAGTAAAGAATATTTTAATCAAACCTTTTTGCATGTACATGGTAATATCTATAAATAATATATATTAGTTTGTGAATATTGATTGATTTTCACTATTATTTTTCCGTTTAGACATAATATAATGCCTTTAACATTTCCGAGGACATAATACAATGTGTTTGATTTAGGTGGTCAACAGAATAGCAGATTATTTTTAACATTATTATTTTTTCTTATTATATAAACAATGCCAAATATATTTCAAATGTTCGCATTTAAAGTGTAACAACTGAAACGCTGGCCCGTTAAACAAAGGCACACTTTTTTATAATACAGTGTATTTATTCTCTTACACAAAGAACAACATACCTCAACCAGCAGTTAAATGACCTACGAATTATGCTTGATAGCATTAACGATTAGAATTATATTGCGAATATACCTCACAAATGCACAAGAAAATGGCGGACGTTGCAATTAAATTACGAGTATTGTAAATAAAACAGTTAGTCATGAAACTCAATGGCTGAACAAAATTGATCCAAATTTGTACAGCATTGTTCCACAATATTCTCTGTGAAACGATCACTTACCTCACCAATCCTCCCCCACCCCCTTTTTAAGGGGCCGACTCCTAAACAGTTTATGCCAGGAGCATTGTTTCTAACTTACTTTATTTTGATCTTACAAAAGAAAGCTCAATTGGGCCCGGATTTTATTGAGGTTCCGCCAGAGAACATAAAAGATTGACACCATCATGCTGTCCGAAAGTACTCTAATTCTACAAAACATATAATTAATCTCATTTCGCATTGCGCAGTTCCTTGTTTTATCGAGAAAATTTTGTATGATGGTAAAATCCTTTTATAAAATTTCGGCTCTCGTGTCACTTATACTTGTTCCAGAGTTGGAGCCAGTTTAGTCGATGAATTCCTGTCCCGCTGCCTAAGAGGAACAGGAGGGNTACTTATACTTGTTCCAGAGTTGGAGCCAGTTTAGTCGATGAATTCCTGTCCCGCTGCCTAAGAGGAACAGGAGGGGTTGACGTCCTATGCTGCAGTCTATCGGTCAGAATAAATCCTAATTTAATGCCGCGGAGGAGATAACCGCGCCCTCCGATGAGGCAGGAAGAGTTTCCCAGAGTCAACATAGCTGTATGCACCAAGAGTAACATGCCTGATCCTCGTCGTGATTGATTTCAAGCCTTGCTCCGGTCGATTACCACCNAGCTGTATGCACCAAGAGTAACATGCCTGATCCTCGTCGTGATTGATTTCAAGCCTTGCTCCGGTCGATTACCACCCTTTCTCATATCAGGCTTTACAATTTCCTCCAGCCGGGTTGTACGAGACTATCTTCGATAATTTCCGCCAGATTATGGCTGATAGGGGAGAATTTTCCAGGGCACAGCAGCTATAGCGCTAAGCTGGACATGCCTGGGTCTCGCCGCGATCCCGCAAGNAGCTGTATGCACCAAGAGTAACATGCCTGATCCTCGTCGTGATTGATTTCAAGCCTTGCTCCGGTCGATTACCACCATTTCTCATATCAGGCTTTACAATTTCCTCCAGCCGGGTTGTACGAGACTATCTTCGATAATTTCCGCCAGATTATGGCTGAAAGGGGAGAATTTTCCAGGGCACAGCAGCTATAGCGCTAAGCTGGACATGCCTGGGTCTCGCCGCGATCCCGCAAGAGAATGTGTCCGGCACTCATCGGAATTAAAACACTTCCCAGGTATGGGTCTCATAAGAAGTCCCACATTCAAATTTATGGCTTTTCTTAACCTTTATAGCTGACCCTGATGCCAACTCTCTGTCTGTCCGGAAATTCTTGTTCTAAAACCTGAATAATCACAATCAGTAAGTATGTTATTTTTGGTTTTGTTAACACCGAATATTGGGCCATACTGTACCCATGAAAGGGATTATTATAGTCGAATGCCCGTCATCAGTAGGTCTTAACTGTTTTTCTATAGACGTTGGCTGAGCCAAATAACATGCCTCTTCGCCAAAACACTCGGTTATCAGATCTTTCAAGGACTCGTAATCGGTGGGCAGTCCACTCTGAGCGATGAGCACCTTGTCCAACGACTCGAGATGAGGTAACAAAATCTTATGCCCTCCTTCCATATACCAAACCATCACATTAAGCGAGGCAGTCAGAATAAACGGTTCCTCCAGCATAGATAATCTATGACTCCATTCACTTTCTAAATACACCTCTAAGGGCTCTTCAACCCTATACCCCGGAGGGTATGTCTAATCTCCTACCTTGATCCTGTCATTCTCACCAGGTTAGTCTATCAGTACTTGTATATTTTCACGAACTAACTTCTGTCTCCAATTTTATCTCTGGCTTAACAGGGTTACTCCTCATTCCGTATCTGCCTTTCTGGCAAAGATTTCCTCCTATCCTCATCTCTTCCACCATAGAGGCGTCCTGTATCTTACGAATTTAAGCATCTGCTCTGCTTCTCTAATCCCGTAACGTTTTCCACATGTCGCGGCAAACTCCCAAAACTCAATTTATCTACTCTCTTACGAAAATGACAGGATGCCATGGACACGTCCATCCCTCCCACCGCACCTCCTGCTAAGGCCCCTCTATCACGTCCTCCTCCAGTGCCACCATGATGTCTTCAAGTGCCAAGTTATCATTTATAGTCGTTTAAGGACACACCATTGTCCTCCTAGTCATCCATCTGTTGGTCATGCCACCAAATTTCAAATGATTGGTTTCTAACTCCTAATTATTTAAAGAATCACTGTAGATTCTCAAACATTCCTTTATTATTTTTCATCTCACCCACACTGACTACACAATGCTCTCTCCCGAAATAAATTCTGAGCTCCTCAAACTTACTGCATTCTTGTGAAATATTCTCGACAGTGTCGGGCAAGCCACAGATTCTACAATCAGGGTTCTCAACCAGGGCGAACTGGAACAGTTTAGGTTTAAAAAGGTGTGACCTCTAAGAAACTGAGCCATGTAATCGCCGATTTTCAGCCACTGCAGGCGCAACCTCCCCGACTTATTCGGGAATATCCCGTTTGTAAACCTGCCATTTTCCGAAGCACTCCAGGAGTCCCGCCATTCCTGGATCAACTGCTGCATTATTGCATTCTTCCTTTCAGGTGTTACTACCTGGAGGAAACCCTCTTCGGCAAGTTTTCCTCTCTGCTTAATCTGTATATCCACAGTAACTACCACTGTGCCGTTTTAAATACGTCACGAATATTTCTACTGTTGTGTCATTACAGAGTACTAATTTTTAAAACCTCATTTCAGTATTTTAATTAAATAAATACGATTGCCAGTAATATTAAATTGTTTTATAACCTATGGTATTTAATTATTAAGATTATTATGATTTTATTATCTCTTTGAGCATCTACTTCAATGTATTTAATAATGTATATTTTTCTGGTGTATGATAAAACTTTACATAGTAAATATAGCTATTTATTTACTTATAAAAGTATATGTAAGGTGGTATCTATACTGAAGAGCCAAAAAAACGGGTACACTTGCCTAATATCGTGTAGGGCCCCCGCAAGCACACAGAAGTGCCGCAAGACGACGTGGCATGGACTCGACTAATGTCTGAAGGTATGCAGGAGGCATTGAAATCTGCGCCAATTTGAGAAAGGGTTGCACGTCTGTCACGTTTAATGATTATCATCAGTCGTCGTTTGTTCCGTTCGTTCACGATCTTTTTCCGGCCACAGCGATGTCGAAGATTTTATGTTTTATCGGATTCCCGATATTCACGGTACACTCGTGAAATGGTCGTACGTGAAAATCCAAATTTTATCGCTACCTCGGAGATGCTACGTCCTATCTCTCGTGCGTCGACTATAACACCACGTTCAAACTCACTTAAATCTTGATAACCTGCCGTTGTAGCAGCAGTAACCGATCTAGCAACTTTGCCAGACGCTTGTGATCCGATATAGGCGCTGCCGACTGCATCGCATTACTCTGATTGGTTCCATACCTCTGTTATTTGCATACCTTACGCCTATACCAGTTTTTTTGGCTCTCCAGTGTATGTATTTCATATTATTTAATAACTGTTTATCAATATTTTTTCGTTTCACATCTTTTCATAACTTTGAATTCAATTTATTTTTTATCTGTTCTTTGAAAGCTACATTTTTAAGCCTGTCTCGCCTACAGACCCGTGTTTCATAAGAGATTGTTTCTCTACCAACCGGATGTACAATGTCGCGTTGTGAATTTTTTCAGTCGCCGTCTGAGGCAACCAATTCCACTCTCTTCCCTGCAGCTGCAGTTCTTGCATATTTTATCGGCGTAGCCCTGTCGCTTGGCGCATGATTTCACATAAAAAATGGGGTCTCTGTTCACGTAATATATTCCCTCACCTCTGTGCGCTTCAGCGCAATTCGCCTCTCCTGGACAGCCAGCGACATATATCGGCTGCATTTTAATATTTGCGTTGCTTGTTTGTTTTATGTGACTACGTGCTTCACAGCTGTGTTTATGGCACTTCTGATTCGGCAGAGAGGCAAGATGGCACATGGCCGCTGTGTTCCTGTCTGTGTGTCTTTTGGAACTAAGTTCCTATGTGAACTGGTAGTCTTACCTCAAGTAGTCCTTTAGTGCTTTAATGCCGTAGTTAGGTTGTGCATTTGAATTTATTTCAGAATTTTGGTGATTCTGACTACATGACCTTCTCCGTTTGTCTTTTTCCTTCGTTAATGAGTACAAGTTTTTAAATAACTGTTTTCTCTCCTTTCTTAATTGCTGAATGATATAACTGATTACTTTTGCATTTTATATTGGCTAAAGGATCCAAGTAATTCAAGTAATTCTTAGTAATCCTGGTTACTGAAATNAAGTAATTCTTAGTAATCCTGGTTACTGAAAATTGTCCCAAGTTTTGTGTTCGGGCGAGTGTTCGCTGGACTCAAGCTAAGTGAATAAAATATTTTAATTTTAAACTATCTTCACGCACATGTGACTCAACGATTTTTGACGATTTTATTGATGTATTTTAAATAAGTTGTTAATATTTTTTTTAAATTTTGAAACGTATTAATAGCTTAAGATATTAGGCATGCATCCCAGGGTTCATTTGCTTTCTTTTACATGTTAATAATTTTAAGTCACCATAAAAATATGTGTCTGTACTTTATGTGTTCTATATTTAGTTATGTGAACATTTAAAAGAATTACTTTCTAATATACAGTGACATAATATGCCTTTGAAGGGTTGTTAATAATGTTAAATATTTTTGAGAAGTTCCACTATAGTTTCTGTTTAAAAGAAAGATTTTGGAAGGACTTATGTTATTGATGCGTTCCAGTTTTACTGGATAAATTTTTTTTTATAGATTTTCTTTCCGTCCATTGTTTGTTGAAGAAATATCATTCATTTTTTATATCTTTTTATAAATAAATAACAAAATAATTAACAATCATAGACAACATTTTTAGTAATGCGCTACCAAAAGTCTGGCATTATTATTTTATATTACTCAATTCTCTTCTGGGCCTATTTTGGTTACACTAGAATGTTTTGTCTACCTTTTATCTCTCTGTCTCTCGTACACATGTACAACACCCAGCATTATTATTTGCTAGCATTTCCTGTTTATTTTTGTATGTTGTGGCTGGTTGGAGTTTCTTTTACTTTTATTATGTCGTTACTTGTTTTGAGCCACTGGTTCCTTTGTGTTATTTGTGACTTTTGCGTCATTTGTGTGTGCCAAGGTCTCGTACATTTTTTTGATATGATAATTCATATTTATTGTTGTGTTTTCGCCGTTTATAGGCACACTCCTGCAAGAATCTGAAGTGCAGCGTTTGATACTGTCCTGTACGCCCTTGTAACTTCCGATAGTACTGCTTTTTGTGCACTAATTAAAGTTATCTTGGCATGGATGTTTAGCAACTTTATACCACACTGCACATGCTTATGTCGGTACAGGCATAAACAAACTGTGATGAATAGTCTGTACCGTTCGCTAGCTGATCCCCCAGTCAGCAAGGGCCACCACCCGCGGCTTGTGAAGCATTGCCAAGCACCGACCCACCACGTAGCGAACATGGTCGCGGAATAACAATTTGTTTTTTGTGAGTACACCTAGATATTTAAGTACTTGAACGACCCTCACCACTCTTACCCTGAACCTGNTAACAATTTGTTTTTTGTGAGTACACCTAGATATTTAAGTACTTGAACGACCCTCACCACTCTTACCCTGAACCTGGTAACCGGCTTCCTCTGGAGATTCCCTTTAAGAATGATGGCTCTCGTTTTCTCGATCGAGAACTTCATCTTAAAGGAAGTCTCGTGCCCATTCCACCCCTTTCTGTAGAGCTCTTTCTCTCTGTTTTCTTCTACAGTTCACGCCGTAAGCAAGCCGGGATCAGAATCTCCCTGTCATGCGCGTATCTATAGAATATGCACCCCGCCGAGCAGATTCAACCACAGTAAGCATTCAAAGATTACGTTCCACAACATTGGGACCAACACCGATCCCTGGGGACAGCATTTGGTTAGTCCCTTTTCATTAACTACAGNCTTACGTTCCACAACATTGGGACCAACACCGATCCCTGGGGACAGCATTTGGTTAGTCCCTTTTCATTAACTACAGATTCGGACCAATACGGACATGTACTTTTATTCAAGGAGTCTCTAATCGTTTGATACAGATTATTAGGGCAGTCAAACAATTATAAATCTTAAAGTTGTTGGACTTCCCTAAGAATTTGTATCGAACAATCTAAGGCTAACAAACATGATCAAATTCTCTGGAAATGTCCAGGGACACAGCCAGAATTTAATCCTCTTCATATTTATCATGTCCAGCATACTTCAACAGTAATATTTTTCACTCATTGTAAGTCTCGAGAAAATTCATCCCGCCACGCAGTTTATAAAGCACATAAAATTTTAGTACTTTTGCTAAGGCCTACTGCTTTTCTTACGGAAAATTCACTTTTCGCATATATAATTNAGCACATAAAATTTTAGTACTTTTGCTAAGGCCTACTGCTTTTCTTACGGAAAATTCACTTTTCGCATATATAATTGAAATGCTTACACTCATATGAATGTCACTTCGCCACAATACTTAAAGNTTCACTCATTGTAAGTCTCGAGAAAATTCATCCCGCCACGCAGTTTATAAAGCACATAAAATTTTAGTACTTTTGCTAAGGCCTACTGCTTTTCTTACGGAAAATTCACTTTTCGCATATATAATTTAAATTCTTACACTCATATGAATGTCACTTCATCACAATACTTAAAACACAATACCTAGGTGACGACAATGTATCTCATGAAACTGCATCCACACATTTAATGAAGAATATAATTTTGAACCAAATTATTTACCTGGTAATTTAGTATTGGAAACTAGTATTTACTGGTTTGATATATCGACTCATACAAACCAAACCGTTTGGACAGACGTTATAATACTATTTTAACGTATTCCTTAACACTCCGGGAATGTTTCACTTTAAGAAAAATATTTTTTTATACGGGTATTGTTTTAAAACGAGTTACTTACATGCCGAGATACTAACTCTACGATCGTAAACTGGGAATCGCCTAAATACTGACTAACACGCGCACTTTTAGGTACTAAGCATTCAGAATTGTGAAACATATCACAAAACAATAAAACACACTAATCCAATGTTTCTTCATGTTTATTCGAAGTTTAAAATTTAGATCGATATCAAGGGCATAAAAAATCATCGTATTTTTCATGTTGGCATATTATGTTAAATTTTAAAAATTTCATGGATAAGAAATTTTTTGAAAATATAGTACAGAGCAATAGTAAACAATGCCACTTCACTCAGAACATCTATTCAAATATTTTATTTGTTACGTTAATGAATTTTAGATGTTACAACCCATCATTACAACCACATTTGATCGTAAACCGCTGTTTTGTTGACAGGGGCCTTAGGAAAGATAACAAATCAACGACCCAGTTAACTTTAACGTTGCGTCAGCCAGGCGTTCATGTGGAAACGTTAGAAGCACACATGCATTACAATGCTGCCCAATGTTATTCTGATTTGTATACCCCAAAAATAAATTTAATTGCAGGTTTAACATATTTTTAACTTTACGACTAGTGAGATGTTAAAACATCGAACTACTCGTATTTTGCTGCCAACTTACTTGAGAGTTTTGCGGTCATTGCTTAAGTTAAAATATACACAGTTACGAGCAGTAATTTTTTCATGTGTTGATTTCAAAAGTGCTCACTTTATCGTGAACCACCTTTACCTTAGTTTCATACTAGAAGAAATCGGATAATAGGAAAGTCTATTCCAAATCTTAATTTTAGCCCCTCACAGAGGATCTACATTTAAATGAACACACACGTATATGATGATTTCAAAAAAGATTTATGAATGATGGCCTAAATATGAAAACAATTGTCAACTGCAAAAATACTGTTAAATAGAAACTTGCATTAATTTTGATTCCAATTAATACACTGTAAAATACTTTTCAATTAGTCTAACTTACACAGTAAGGTCCTTACTATGCATGTTTTTTGGAGACCGTACTGTTACTGCTAACATTTTATTTCTTACAGTTAGATTTGTAATTAAGTAAATGCCCTGACACATACTCCAGTATTGCTTACAAGGGGCGCACTTCATCAATACTACACAACTTTAGGAACTTGCCTCAGACTATGTATAAATATACTCTTCTATCTGCGCTTGATTTACAGAAATATTTACTATCCTGCCCAAAGAAAATAAGCTACCGGCTAGACGTCCTAGTAGATTTCCCAGATATATTATCAGGTGAATTTATTCGAAATAGTGGCATATTTGGTAATATTTGCCATCCTCTGTCCTCAAAAAAACAAACCGTTTTAGGCAAAAGGTGTTTGTGAATTCTGTCTTCTCATCATGTCTGTGTGTGCTCACTATATGACACCTCCAAACCTATTTATTAAAAAGCCATATGGAAATAACTTTGCTCATATTTATATCCTGTCATTGTTAACTGTGTTTTAACAACTGACCCGTGCCGCATGGTTAGTATTTAGAAGCACCGCTGTTACACCCCCTTCCCACCATCTTACCATCCCAACCAAAGCCCCCCAGTATACACGTGTACCACGAGGTCAGGTCGGCCTGGGGGCAGATATATAGTTAATATGTGCCAAGGTTATGCCGAGGTAAGCTAGCAATTCGCCCACGAGAGAATTAAGACACGTGCCGAGGCGGGCAGCAGCTAGAATATCGCCGACACACCATGAAGGTGAGATACACGAGAAAGAGAAAAGGGCTGACAGTGTTTGGGGGTATTGCCACAGGCACCCACCCCTCCCCCAGCAACACACGTGAAAACATTAACACCTGCCGAAGTAATACAGAGGTACCCGAGAAAAGGGCTGACAGTGTTTGGCAGTATGGCTGCAGGTGGCCGTCCTCCCCTTCCT
>NQII01008939.1:48426-63909 GCA_002778355.1 Clitarchus hookeri | reverse complement strand
GGAAACGAGAGCTCTAGCCACGGCAGTCCCACTTTTATGTGACACCCTGGAAGAGATCATCGTTTCAAAATGGGCCTGGGGTGCCGTTATCGATGGGTCACCTTAACAGATGTGTTCAAATCTACATAAATTCACAGAATGAAGTACACCTTATGACCTAAGTAAGCTCTCCTGCAGCCTTGTACTTTTTTAATTTTTCATGGGTAAAAACCCTCATGTTCGTATACATGATTCTACATAATATTTTTTTTTTGTGAATCTATTGCTAATGTANACGCATACTCGTGATGGGAAACGAGAGCTCTAGCCACTGCAGTCCCACTTTTATGTGACACCCTGGAAGAGATCATCGTTTCAAAATGTGCCTGGGGTGCCGTTATCGATGGGTCACCTTAACAGATGTGTTCAAATCTACATAAATTCACAGAATGAAGTAGGCCTTATGACCTAAGTAAGCTCTCCTGCAGCCTTGTACTTTTTTAATTTTGCATGGGTAAAAACCCTCATGTTCGTATACATGATTCTACATAATATTTTTTTTGTGAATCTATTGCTAATGTACTTGCATTATACGAGATTTTTCTTCTTTTTTATTGCATCACGAGGTGCTTATAGAGCGCAAGTATGCTAGCAAGCATCAGAACTCTTTCTGGGCATGATGGAGCACAAAGATTGCCGCAAAAATGAACACCGATAATGAATGATTTTGATGTCTCTTCTGATGTTCAAAAATATATCGTTGGTATGTCTAAGTGATACACTGGCATGCATGGGGCGAAACATAATCAACATGCGTATGTATCTCTGCAGTTACATAATAAACTGGGGGCTATTTTAGAATCGGCATTAAGCTCTGATATTATAAAGGATGTACTCTGTAAATAAAAAAAATTAAATTACGAGACAAGATTTTATAAATTTATTTCAATTCTCGGATTTTTTGTTTGAGAAAATAGACGTTTCCTCTGAACGTCAAAGATTAATACAACTTAAAAAACATAGGTTTTTTTCCACCTCGGAAAAACGTTTTGATTCGGAAATATAAATATATCGCACTGTTCGGGATATGAAGTGTATTATCGTAAGTTTGTTACTTGACAAATTTTTTTCTCGTATTTCTATAATGGGAGTCCATTTAACTGTTACCATAATTTGTTTTAATGTGAGTGTGTTTATATATATTTATAAATAAAATATGTGCAGAAATGTTTTCCTTTTTCCTGTCGCAACAAGGCTTAAATATTTTTATTCATGAAAGGATGTTTACACTCGTATTTGCAGATGTGATCGGGTCGAATATTCTGTTAGATTCCAACACCCCTCTTACGAAAACACTTTAATATATGGATAATTATGGGTCTTCAAGGATAACTTACGTGCTATTATGTGTCATTTATCATTCATGGGTCATTTATAAGTCTTTTGTGTCCAAAATGGATCATTATGGGTATTTTAATGTTTATTTATGGGTTATTATTGGTAATTGTGGGTCATAAATTATATCTTGTCTTTACAGTGCTCTACGTTTCACCTCTGCCAGATAGGCACACCTCCATATGTACTTAAAACATATCATTGTTTTACTGATGGTCAAAACAAATTATTGTCTAACATTACACTGAACATTACACTGATAGACACAATTTATTATTATCGTTAATTTATTGGCACACCAATACATAAACGTTTGGATAAATTAAGCTCGTTTTCTTAATGGCGGTGAAGGTTTTTGGTCGTGGGTGACTTAAGTGGCAATAACGAATTGCTGAAATTGATGCCCAGCACACTCTGATTTGACAGGAGGAAATTTTTGATTATATAAAATAAAAGATCCCGAAGCACTCTGCAACCTTCATACAAAGGACACAAACACACGCCTACATACAGCAGAACTCCTCAGTTAAAATGCTTTAAGTAGTATATAATTATGCTGTATGAGCAAATTTCCATCTCGTTATCAAGCCCCTCTTTCCAATCTGGGCACAGGGCGCTTGCTGCCTTAATAACTATGCACTGGTCGATAACACTTTGCTCACTCAATTTCTTTTTATTGTGAGTACTTTAGAAATCAAAGTTATGACAGAAAAATGGGATACCTTAGCATACTTGTTTATCATTTATGTGCAGAAAGTTAACATGCCCAGTTATATTAAAGCAAGTGATAATTACAATTCGAAACTTACAAAATATATATTCTGCCATTAGGAAATTCTTCGTGTGAGGAATTCAGTTGGTATACTTGTGTGTCTTCGCCAACGGCTTCACTCCACTTGACTTTCTTATACACCGAATTTGCCACCATCAACAATAGGTCCTAATGAATACAGCAGAGGAAGGGAAGCTGCAAAAGACATACTCCGTGTTACTTGAACTACTTCTGTGTCCCGATGTGAGGTAGACACATAAGAGAACAGTAAATGCTCCGCTCATCGCTCGTCCTCTTGACAAGAAAGCTAAACCATCTCATACTAACGTTTCCTGGGAAGTGACAGGAGAAGGAGCAGTACCTAGCTTAAGTTACAGCAAGATGGCGCCACGGGCAGCTTGAAGTCATTAAACAATTCCACTCTGTCGGCCAAGCTGCGAACCTTAGGAAAGTTCCTCAAGAGAGCGAGGGACAAAAATTGTCGATTAATACGATAAAAGAAGTTTAAAGGATATTATTAAATATAAATCTTGAAAAAAAAAGCAAAATGACATAACATTGTTCGCCAATTTGAAGAATCATGCTTCAGTGTTGCATTCATAATGAAATACACAGCCAAACAGTGAACACAGCACACTACGAAGACATCATGTGACAACCATGAACCGACGTAAACAGTGATAGTACTGACTGGAATGCACATGACCAAACATCCAGCAGNGTATGCACATGACTTCAAACACCCAGCAGTGACACTGCAAGCACAGACCAGCTGTCATAGACACCGGCGTATAGTCGACGCCACATTAACACGAGAAACACCAGGTGATAACAAGAAACTGTACAGAGTGAAGAATAAATGTCCTCAGGGCAGTAGGATCACCGTATAGACCACCATGTCGATCTCGGACCATATTGATCAATGCTGTTTGAAGCAGTGGGTACTTAAAGGCACACACGGAGAATCGGCTAATGAAGAACGAAGACAACTACCATTTGTGAGGATCGATTGATTGTACACTAGGCGCGGAGGGATACTATGGTGACCAGGTTCACGATACTGGCCAGTGTTAGTGCTCCCGTGTGTCCACGGACATTTTCCTTATACCTGGCAGAGGCGAATATGCTATTCCAGCGCTCATTATGTGTGCTGCTATTAACTCTGTCACAACGGCTCATCGTTTGTAGTGTGCCAAGCCGGAGCAATGTGAAACGCCCTAGACTGGCGATGTGAGGTGTTTAGTGATGAATGCCACTTAGTTATGGGGACTGATCATCGCACACGCGTGTGGAGAGCACCTGGTGAACGCTACAATCCCGTTCTCGCAATCGAGTGGCACTTTCCCCATGGCAGACATTTTGGCCTAGGGAGCCATATCCCAAAATATTTTATCCGCTCTATTTATATTACGTGGAACATTAATGATGCAGTGTTATGTGGTAAACATCTGCTCCGTTTTCTGGCCGGAATTCCTGGTGCGATTTTTCANTAAAACGCCCTAGACTGGCGATGTGAGGTGTTTAGTGATGAATGCTCCTTAGTTATGGGGACTGATCATCGCACACGCGTGTGGAGAGCACCTGGTGAACGCTACAATCCCGTTCTCGCAATCGAGTGGCACTTTCCCCATGGCAGACATTTTGGCCTAGGGAGCCATATCCCAAAATATTTTATCCGCTCTATTTATATTACGTGGAACATTAATGATGCAGTGTTATGTGGTAAACATCTGCTCCGTTTTCTGGCCGGAATTCCTGGTGCGATTTTTCAGCAAGATAAAGCCAACCGCACTTGGCACGTTCGCCCAAAACTGCTTTCATCATGTCTGAACACTACCTTGGCCTGCCCGCTAACCTGACATGTCACCAGTCGAGCATGTGTGGGACCAGTTGAAACTCCAACTGCTGCCGTGCCTAAGTATCCAGGATTTGGAACACAATGTCCAACAATAGTTGGCCCGTCTGCCCCAGGACAACAGCCGGCGTCTGCTGGGCTCCATACCATACAGTGTTGCAGCATGTATCGCAGTGCGAGGAGGTGCGATGAACTATTGATTATAACCGGGCGGCATTCCCCAGTTCCATATGTAATAGTTGAGTTGCAATTTTTTTTCTGATCATTTGTATTACTAATATTAACCATTACATCTCTAAAATCTCAGATCCATCCGATGCATCCTGCGAGCGGACGTTTTTTCGACCAGCAGTGCATTTGTGTTGCAAAAATGTATGCTTAAATGCGGTGTAACATATAGATCTTAGAGAATACAATATTCTGGCAAAACGTTATTTTTAGAAAGTTTTGCATCGTTGTAGTGTAGAATCGCACCAATTAAGTTTTTGTATTTTGTGTTTAATATCCTGGAGACATGGATTACCTTCTTTAGAATTTAATTATGTTTCACTCCCGCATAAAGCTTAGTTTATTTCTGTTGTGTTGCTTGAACTGAGCGGTAAGAAGCTGCGTAACTGGGCGTTAGTGATGGTGCGAGNGCTTAGTTTATTTCTGTTGTGTTGCTTGAACTGAGCGGTAAGAAGCTGCGTAACTGGGCGTTAGTGATGGTGCGAGAATGGAAGCTGTGTCCGAATTTCTCTCCTAGTATGCATAAGCCCGTACTTGGCCCTACATGTAACNGATGGTGCGAGAATGGAAGCTGTGTCCGAATTTCTCTCCTAGTATGCATAAGCCCGTACTTGGCCCTACATGTAACGTCACTACGAACATACTAACGCTCTCCCAATTACAAGTATAGTACACAGAAAGTCTATAGTTGGCATATACATGAAGTTGCGTATCTGCTGAACGTATTAGCGTACTTACGGCAGTCGCCGTATTTGTTTTGTTTGTCATTGCGACTGCACAGATGCTCTAAAGAACGCCAGTTAAAAAAANCTTACGGCAGTCGCCGTATTTGTTTTGTTTGTCATTGCGACTGCACAGATGCTCTAAAGAACGCCAGTTAAAAAAAATATTTCACGTTTTACGAAATTTAATTATAAAGTAAGTAGGTAAACTGTGTACATAATTAATGTCAGTGACAGTTCTTCCACTTATTTTATATTCTGATAGCATTCGTATGCGTCTATATCAGCGACTTTCGAAACACAGCAATACTAAAAATGTAATTTGATAGATGATTGTTTGGTATGTAATTACAGAGACGCCCAACACTTCCGGATGTGTACGCTAAAAACATAATAGATCCCTTTTTCTATCGTGCATTATTATCTTTTCAATTAATTTTTTTTATAACATGTATTCTATTTCTTCTTCAAAGGTGGAGGCACTTACCCAAGAAATCGAAGATCTGAAAAACCAGCTTCACAATAAAAACCATACGGTAAGGAAACAAGCCAATATTTACAAACATGTTATAAATATAAATAATATAGATTTCTTTGATAAGAAAATTTACCTATAAATATTATGTTAATCCGTTTGTTCTGCATAAATACTTCATTGTATCAAAATATTAATAAAAATTACATATTCATATGTGATGTTTGAACTGTCTTAGGACCAGCATTTATAACTTATTTTAAAAAGGAATAAAAAATTTACAGTGGCTGAATTGAGGCTAATATATCTAGTGTCATTATTGGCATCATAATAATCTGGTTATTTGGGAAAAACGGTAGCTAAATGTAGGATGCTTACGTGATATAAATTATGGAGTTATGTAAATTTAAATACTATTAAATTATTTAGAAATATTCTTTGACGTAACTTATCTATGCTGTTGAATAATGGTGTTCTTTCCTGTTATGTTTGAAAATATTTTCTATCTCCCTGATTTGATTGCTGCGGATCTATTGTGACAGGTAATTTAATTAATAAAGGTGCTTTCGTTCAAGGTTTGTCATGTGGGTGTTCAGATAATGTCAATATTTTATAACAGTTCATTTTAAATTATTTGCTCGTGAGTTCATCAGATGTAAGGCAAGAGTAAGTGGTGCTAACAAATTATCTTTGTATGAAAACGTGCCTACATATGCTCGAAGATTCATTTTTGAGAACCTAATGAAGAAAAATGTACATGTAATGTAAATAATATTTCGCTCGCCTGTGCAGAAATTAGACGAGCTTATTTTAATGCGCGTAACGAGGTTTTCCCTGCCCATGGAAATTATGAAGAAAAAAAAGTTGCTGTGCTTTTCCTGACAGACTAATCGGAAGGAAAATTATAGTCTGAATACTAAGACAAGCAGCAAACATTTGTGCATATGTGCTTAAGAACACACAATTAACTATTCAGAAATTTACCATACCAGTGTATTCGTTTAGATATAAAGCGGGAAAAGCAATGTTTTCAGCTATACATACATTGTAGAGTTCCTACATTTGCTCAGGAAAGGGTCAAATACGTAGGTAAGTTCCCAACTTCGTATAATAGCGATGCTAAACTTTCTTTATTTGCAGCTTGATGAGTGGTACGCCCGCTCAAGTTTTCGCAAGCTCCTGGATTTAGATACATTCAGTGTGTTTTGCAAGCACATTATTTGCGCTGTTTACGTACATCTGTTACTTTCATTTCAGCAAATTTCCTTGGACAATATGGCATGTCACAATATCTACATAAAATAAGCATCTATATGGTAAACACTATTGTATTAGGATATAATAGGGGAAGGTATTACATAAAGTAGTCGCGCTATTACAGAGGAATGACTAGGCCTTTACAGTAACTAGCGCGCACTCTATGTTGCTTAATAATAATTACAAATCACATAATTCTTCCCTTCTAAACACCCAAACCAATTTCTGTCTTTTTTTTTATACTCAATTTGTTGATATTCGTTATCTCTATTTTTCTTCATTCTTGAAAACTATATACGAAAACTATGTTTTTTAAGTTGGCATAAAGTGAATTGAAAATAGTCTTAAATAAATTCGTTTGTTCCACATACAATTAAATAGCCTTTACTTACAAACTAAATAATTAAAATTAATTCTTAGTCCCTTTAGCTCTCAACTAGAATATAAGTACAGCCAGAGTAAAGGAAAATTATCCCATAATTATACGTGCCTTATTAATAAAATGTTTATATGTCAAAACATGCACATTTAAACATTGACAATATTCTGTATATTATATTTATAATAAACATTCTGGACGTGTTTTCATTTTTGGAATAGTGTTTATATATTTCATATCAAATATTTACCTGCTCACTATCACCCGTCTAACACATCCAGATTTTTCAAAATTTCCTCCTGAACCTAGCCAAAGAATTTGCAGCTATTTGCGTTCTGTGTTGTGTCCTGAGAGGATAAGTGAAGTTCTGTGTTGCAAGTGTGTGTTGGTCAAGTTCTAAAATCAAACAACAGGAGTTGACACATCGAGTTTCAGTAACATATTTGTGCGAGACATGGGCGAAAGACTTGCGGACTGTCCATATCAAGTCCACGGTCAATCCGACAAACGAGAAAACCGCTTTTTAATTACTATTTCAACGTATACTGTTTACATTACACCTAAGAATCTGGAACATTATATATCGTGGTTCCAGTAATCGACGATTATAAACAGTCAGTTCTTGTGTTAATTCGAATCAAGTGAGTGTAACTAGACAGCAAAGTGTTTCTCTTCTATCGGTACAAGCAAGTCAGGAAAAAAATGAAACAACCGTCGATTTTTACCCTATTTGGCTCTGTCTAACAACACGCTTAGTTTCCAATATACTGAAGCAAGAAGCTGACTTAATATATTTGCATTATTTTCATAATATTTTTTTTTTAATTTACTACACCTAATTAAGTTATTAATGGCGATTCGCTGAGTACAGAAAATGCATATATAATTAAACGTCAGTAACAAGGAACTTAAGTTGTTCGTATTGTGGAAATCAATGTGTTGGTCTTAAATTTTACGTTTTAAGAGTACTTGAAGACATTGCATAAAATGGTAAAATATCTCATTGTATTGCATGTAATTGACCAGAAAAAGATCTCTGAATTAATTTATGTGCATGTTTGACTGGTATAATTATATAATTCTTAATACCACAAACAATACAGTGTATTCTGTCCCTGCGAAGTAAGAGGCTTCTTATATTTCAGGATAACTACTTGGCAGTAAGAGGCGCAATGTGGTTCTGTAACACATCTGTATCATCACACCTGACTGCATTGTTTAAATATGGAAATTGCTACGGAATGAAGATAACTGTTGCTCAATTGGCATTATGTGGTGCCATCATAATGTAGTCATCTTTGTTTGGGCAAATTAAGTTTCAGTTTCCTTCTCATCCCCGGAACCACACGAAACAGCAGGTGTGTTTTCAGCTGGGCCCTGCTACTAATGGCGAGTCAACAGAGAACACGTGTANCGGAACCACACGAAACAGCAGGTGTGTTTTCAGCTGGGCCCTGCTACTAATGGCGAGTCAACAGAGAACACGTGTAGCCACTATGCCACTCTCTTGCACGCGCCACTATAAATTGTGTTCTGAATTTTACGCATGTCGTGACGCCTGTCATGAACATACAATCCAACATACATGATATATCAATGAACATGTATCAGAATACATAAAAACTAATTCTAAAAAAATTTGTTGATGTTGACAAAGGCAAACTTGTATATTTTATCAATCTTTCATATATTCCGAAATAAACATTTAAAAGATCTTATATAAGATTCATCTCTGTGCAAATAATACATAACTAAAATATGTCCAAATGAATATGTTATAGTTTTTCATACCCTGTTTACATGCAAGTGCAAATAAGTTCAAATTATATATGTAAGTAATTACAATTTCTTAATGTCAGAAACGTACATTTGTAAAGTGTGGAGGAATGTTAGCTTGTTCTCTGAGATTTCTGGAAATGTAAATTTGTCTTGAGGAGCACGCATCTGCATATTAACATTCATTTATTTTTCAAATAAAAAAAAATCGACATGTCATACAATAACAAACTACATTAC
Source organism: Clitarchus hookeri (assembly GCA_002778355.1). Classification (NCBI taxonomy): domain Eukaryota; kingdom Metazoa; phylum Arthropoda; class Insecta; order Phasmatodea; family Phasmatidae; genus Clitarchus; species Clitarchus hookeri. Next base: position 54,831 of record NQII01008939.1, on the reverse strand, counting down.
AATCATGAACAACGGATGGCAAAAGGATTTTTATATTCCACTTTCTTTCCTACTTCTGTTTTCNGAAACTACATTACAATCATGAACAACGGATGGCAAAAGGATTTTTATATTCCACTTTCTTTCCTACTTCTGTTTTCAGATTTCTTCTCACATTTTTGTATAGGCATATATTTTGAGGCAAAAAGGGGTAATCATGCATTATAATCTTTGATAAAGGGAAAATGAGATGCCCTAGATGTGCTTTTCTTTGCAGGGTGTTGTAAAGATGACTTTGGCAGCACTAAATCTACTGGAAATGAGGTCATCTCGTGGGAAAACCAAGAAACGATTCCATTCACACTTATTGAATACCTAAAATACTCACGATATATGAATAATCTCTTGGAGAATATCTGATTTAATGAAGACATATATATACTTAGTTTTGTAAAAGTGATAGAACATAGTTTAGTTTGCAATTGAAATTTCTTGTGTTTGAATTTATATTATCTTCATTGTGCTTTTATACATTTGCAGATTCACGACATACAAGATAAACATGAAAGAGAAAACAACGAATTTGTGTAGAGCTTAGAGAATATTTGTTAACTATGACTTTGCGTGTTCCTCAAACTAAAAAGAGGTTTCCGTTGTCTTAAGGCGTATTTTTATAACATATACTACGTTATATAATAATTAATATGTGACAGTCAGGAAGTTTCTCTTTAACTTTTATATTTTGCAATTTATGAACTCGTAAAGAAAATAAAGCAATACAATAATTGTGTTTTATAAAGAAACATCGATACTGGGGCTTGAAAATTATAACATTTTTTACTAGCATTAAAATTTTTCCACAGATACAATATATTGAGTTTTTAAGAGTTTAATAGATTGTAAATGTAANTTATAAAGAAACATCGATACTGGGGCTTGAAAATTATAACATTTTTACTAGCATTAAAATTTTTCCACAGATACAATATATTGAGTTTTTAAGAGTTTAATAGATTGTAAATGTAATTCGTAAGCACAATAGGTTTAAACACCATGTGTTTAATATAAAATTATACTTGGCGATGTACCACTGCCCCATATTTACTGTATGAATCGTATTAACCTGAAACCTTTTTAACGTAATTACCGAGTACCCCGGAGTATGTACTTTTATCTCTGTGGCTTGATGACAAGAAAAGTTCAGACCTGATAAAGGTTTGTAATTATTAATAACGTTAGGTTCATGCAACCGGAAATATTACATGTTATGGTGGGCAGTATTTGTTGCANAGGTTTGTAATTATTAATAACGTTAGGTTCATGCAACCGGAAATATTACATGTTATGGTGGGCAGTATTTGTTGCACTTACTATTGAGGAAAAACAGACTGGCTAAACTATTTGATCAAGACAACTGTGCAGCTGTGTATAAGTAAATGGATTTAATGTTCCCTCGGTGATATCTATACTTAAGGCGATATTAAAATGTGCAAAAATAGTTATGCCTTCTTTAAATACCTGTCAACCTGTTCCAACGAAAAACAATGAAGTTTTTTTACGCATTTAGTCCTTTTAATCCATTATATTTATGCAATTTATACCATAACAGTTTATAGTGAAAGTATAATCTATTTTGTTATTTGTTAGATTTTTAATATGTACTTCCTGTTTAACATTTGCAGGTTGGCGACCTACAAAGACTACTGGACAATAAGACTTCGGAAAACGAGCGAAACGTGGATAAGGTATGTTAAACATCTGGCCAACAGCGCCCGAGAGGCGGAAACACTTTTTAAATATAAAGTTAAGTATCATGTCTCCCGTAAAGTTAAGTGAATGCCTTTACTAATTATCGTGATTAACCTAATAAAGGCGAAAGGGTCCCCGACATCTCGGATAAAGGAAATTTTTTCTCATCTATCTGCATTAAAAGGTTTTTATTAGGTTTACTGATCAACGGGATATTGCGCACAGTTCCGTACATTTTCTAAAGTCACTATTACTTGGTTTCTGTAACATATGGAATTGCGGGCAAATCAAAATTTTGACTTCCTGGCATTAATAGATTAAAAATCTCAGTATCGTTAATAAAGATGTTGCAATACGATAAACCTTAAAAAAGGTTTATGCTGTACCATGCCGAAAAGATCATTAAACAAATTTAAAGTAAACCAACTACAATAATTGATAAATCTAAGATGTCTGGGACCTTTCCCCTTATTTTTTTCTCTTAGTATATATCAATCTTATATTTTAATCAATGGGCGTAGTTGTCTAGAAAGGTGGTAAATATAATACAAATTTTGTGATACAATCTGCTGTACATTATAAAATATTTATTGAAATTTCTATTGTGAAATTGTTTGTAATTTTTACAAATGCTTGTAAGAATACAAAGATATCTAATGTAAAACAACTCGTTTGTAAATCTACAAGGGTGCGTTTGTTATAGACATCAAGGAATATTAGTAAAATACTGACCCGTAACCAAGAGCTTCAGCATAAAGGCGGGCACTCATCAACGTAAAACCGTATATAACGAATTGTGTGTAAACTATGGGTGATGGAAATTGTAGTTTTGTGCAAAAAGAAATATATTTCGAACATTACAAAAACGCTTAGCGCCCAAAAAACCTCAATAAATCGTAATAAAACGAAAATTTCAGTTAATCGTAACCGTATTACTTATTAACTGTTAATTTTTCCTAGCTACACGGATCTCTTAATAAGAAATACAGTAAAATGTTATACCTCTGAAGGAAATATAGTTAATGCAGTTCATGAAATGAAGTCAGAGAATTATTAATTACGTTCAAATAATTATTTCCAAAGGGATTTTTACTGATTCAACTCATAATAATTACATCGTGATGTGGTTAGTGGTGCTGGGTATCGAGGTAGATGTGAAAGACAATGTGTTATGGGAGGACAAGGATATAAGGGGCTCCGGGCTCGCTCTCTCACCCTAGTGTAAGACACTTACCACCAATCGCCGCTCGGAGACGCCGTTCAGGGAGGACCGACGCCGACTGACACCCCGGCCCTTAGCCGCCGTCTCCATCACACTTCTACTTCACACCCACCTTCTCTGATATCCTTGATTCCTATTGGCTCTCCCTTGTATCCTGGGCGGGTTTACTGCCGTTAGATGTTGATGTCAGACCCTGATATTGTACTTACTTCTGCAGATTCCTACATTCTTAGTTGTTGCGTTCGAATCGCAGTTGTTTGCGAATATTGGTTTAATAATAGTAGTTGGCCGCATTCGGACAATACCCGGCCTGCTTCTTGTGTGGTAATCGCATAAAAATGTATTCTTCTTAATGAAATAACTTCCGTATTTGAAAAAGTAGGTATAAATTGATTTGCAAAATTGCATTAGAATCCGTAATTTTCTGGTTAATATATTGTACATTCTTGCAAGTATAATTAATATAAAAATAAAGACTTCTGACGCNGAATCCGTAATTTTCTGGTTAATATATTGTACATTCTTGCAAGTATAATTAATATAAAAATAAAGACTTCTGACGCAAGTTATGTTGGTCTCTTGGTTAAGATTGTAGATTAGTTAGACAAGGGGTGTGGGTTCTGAGTAATCTCATCTGCAGACTGTTTTTTTTTTAATTTTGCATGGGTTATAAACCTCATGTAAGTAAAGATGGGTATTTTTAATATTTTATTTTGTTAATATTTTACTTAAATATTTCATTATACGAGATTTGTGGATTCGTGGCATCCGGAGGGGTTGATAGAGTGCAAGAATGCCGGCAAGCATCAGAACTCTTCTGGGCATGATGGAGTTTTACAAAGTTTGTCGCAAAAATGAACACCGATAATACGTGATTTAGCTCTCACTTCTCACCTTTCGAAAATTTATCGTTTGTATTTCTATGTATTACACTGGCATATGGGCTGAAGCATTGCCACAGTGCGTATACAGTTAGGTGACAAAAGTCATGGGATAGCAATATAAAAATATACATATGGCAGTAGTATCACGTACACAATATATAAATGGGCAGTGAATTGGTTGGGCTTTCATTTGTAGTCGAGTGATTCATGTGAAAAGGTTTCTGACGTGATTATGGCCACACGACGCGAATTAACAGACTATGAACGCGGAATGGCAGTTGGAGCTAGACGCATGGGACATTCCATTTCGGAAATGGTTAGGGAATTCAACATTCNAAGGTTTCTGACGTGATTATGGCCACACGACGCGAATTAACAGACTATGAACGCGGAATGGCAGTTGGAGCTAGACGCATGGGACATTCCATTTCGGAAATGGTTAGGGAATTCAACATTCCGAGATCCACAGTGTCAAGAGTGTGCCAAGAATACCTAATTTCAGGCATAACCTCCCACCATGGACAACGCAGTAGCCGATCGCCTGCACTTAATGACCGAGACCAACGACGTGTGCGCAGAACGGTCAGTGTTAATATACAAGCAACGCTGCATGAAATAACCGCATGAATCAATGTGGGACGTACGACGGATGTGTCCGTTAAGACAGTGCGGCGAATTTTGGCTGTACTGGGCTATGGCAGCAGAAGACCGACTCGAGTGCCTTTACTAACAACACGACATGGCCTGCAGCGCCTCTTCTGGGCTCGTGACCATATCGGTTGGACCCTAGACGACTGGAAAACCGTGGCTTGGTCAGATGAGTCCCAATTTTAGTTAGTAAGAGTTGATGGTAGTGTTCGAATGTGGCGCAGACCCCACGAATCCATGGACCCAAGTTGTCAACAAGGAACAGTGCAAGCTGTTGGTCGCTCCATAATTGTGTGGGCTGTTTTTAAATGGAATGGACTGGGTCCTCTGGTCCAACTGAACCGATCATTGACTGGAAAGTGTTATGATCAGCTACTTGGAGACCACTTGCCGCCATTCATGGATTTCATGTTACCAAACAAAGATGGAATATTTATGGATGAGAATGCGCCATTTCACCGGGCCACAACTGTTCGCGATTGGTTTTAAGAACATTCTGGACAATTCCAGCGAATGATTTTGCCACCAAGATCGCCCGACATGAATCCCATAGAACATTTATGGGACATTATCGAGAAGTCATTTAGTGCACAAACTCCTGCATTGGCAACACTTTCGCAATTATGGACATCTATAGAGGCAGCATGGCTCAATATTTCTGCCGGGGACTTCCAACGACATGTTGAGTCCATGCCACGTCGAGTAGCTGCGATTCGCCGGGCAAAAGGATGTCCGACACGATATTAGGAGGTATCCCATTACTTTTGTCGCCTCATTGTATATGTCTGCCGGTTAATAATGAACTGGGAATATTTTAGAATACCCATTTATCTCTGTACCTAAAGTAATATTCATTCGAGGGCCAAATGTAATGTTTGGTTGTAGTGTACCTATGAAAAGTCTCATTCATTGGATGAAGAAATCAGCCGGCGGGCATTCAACACTGCAAATGAAGCATTATACAACGTGTATAGCATTCCAGAGGCTGTAGAGGTCTTAAAAGAAAAACTTTGGGATTCTGGGTGGATGCTTGGTAGCATAAGACTGTATCGAGCTGTGTATAAGTAGATTATATTAATTATGTGAAAAGTGAGAATGTTGCTGGAAAGACACTGCATGTATAGTATGGAGAACGTCAAAAAAAAATTTTAAGGTTTTTGGTTTGATGAACGTAAAAAAATTGTTTTCAATGAATAAACAAAAGTGATCCATTGCTTGCTAGTGCTGATATACCTTAGCCTAGCATGACTACTTTCCCTGATTTGGGAATAAGGTAGCTTTGGCTTTCAGATCTGTCACTACAATCCGATACTGTTAATGATCATGATAATAATGAATTAATGAAATTATTTGGACAAAATATGGTGATTTGAAAGTTGATTCTTCATGATTTCTTCTGTAGGCCAATCACTGAATGTGCAAAATCATTGATTATATAGCAAAGGTACATGCTAAAGGATACATAAAAGAGCATATTAATAATGTAATACATTCTAAGAAGGTTGGATGTATCAGTCATGGAAGTAAGCTGTTGAAGTGTTAGATATTTTTTTGACTCTAAGATATGGAGAGGGGAGGGTGAAGGCTGAGTCGAGCCTGGCGAGACATACTTCAGTACAGTATATGGCGAAGAGAGGTCCTACATAAATATCTACATGCCCGGTCCTGCTCTAATACACCACAGTTATATTTCCAGTAAACACAAATGTCGAACTAAATGGAAAATTTTGATGCTTAAAGGACAAGTCCTTATGTTAGTCAATGGTTGCAGAAGTGATGTAACAAATCAGGTGGTTTGAGGGGACAGAGTAATCAGTAGTCTACTAAATCAAGGTGGAATTGTAGAACATGTATAATATCTAATATAATGGTATATGACTAAATCAAGTAGGAACAATAGGGAACCAATGGAACGCAACTAAA